>DWME01008065.1:0-12040 GCA_018244795.1 Parelbella ahira ahira
GTCCAATTCAAATGATTAGAGCATTGGTATACATATGATTAGATAGGATAGGATACGTAGTATTTACAATAGCAGTAGGTAAAGATAGTGTCGGCTATCAACGATTTCTGTCATTTTAGCACGCCTCCAATTAGAGCAGATTGGTTCTCAACTCTACGTATCACTTTTGTCTTTAACAAGGCGAATATTAGCATCGGTTCCTTAACAGCTTAAGCTTATTGGCTAAATAAGGTTTATTCTTATTGTTTCGTTGAATTGAAGCTTTAAACTAAAGTTTTTTTTGCGCCTTTTTTGAAATGACATACACCTCCGTATAACTCCGGAAAACCCCAAAAGAAAATTACTTCTATATTTTATTCTTTGACAGTAATAGAGAATGTGCATATAATTTTAAAAAAATCTCATTTTTCGGCTACTGGTGCGTTGGATGGATGTTACTGGAGTGGTCTTTGGCACCCTTTATAAGTTTTAAGAATGGTCCAATCCGTCCTTGATAAACAACTTACAATTTGAGAAAAAATCTTAAAAAATAAACGTTAATATGTTATCTTGGCGTGCCATGTTTTAAAATGAATACGTGTATAGCTGGATACGCCAGAGCTTTGCAAACGTCGGACTAAGTTTTGCGGCAAAAGCTTCTGAGCAAGACAAAGCACTTAGTAATATTATACACGATTGTTATCGCGCGGCTACCGGCGCTCACCGTAGCATTACTCCACCCACTCACATAACATCACACAAGGTATCTGGTGTTATTACATTATATAATAATTACGTGACATACGTAGGGCGCTTCTAATCCTAGAACAAATATTACTACCGACGAAATTGATCTGACAGAACGCTTACTTTATAAATAGTAAAGGAATACTGTCTTAGTAAAAGTATTTAGGTATAAATATGATACGCCCGGGTCTGAAATGTTCTAAATGTTCTAATGTGGACGGCTAAGCAGCAGTGCTTGCTTTTCTACGGTGCAATTATGAAGCGGTAGGCACAATATGACGGACCAATGTTCAATCAGTGTGACGAATTTCGGGCAGATTTCAGTGATATGAAACTTGGATACAATGTGTGGTTAAATAATCTCACGCACCCTTTATTTAAAACTATCACACAAAAATATACCTTATCTTTTTACTTATGCATTTTCCCAGTCAATTTGAGGTTTAATAAATATGTTATTGGGAATTTGTTGTTATATTTATATTCGATGTTTTGTCTCTGACTTTTTGCAAATCTTTTGTGAAAATAGAATTCTTAATATGGATTAAGAATATGGAAAACTAATAATGAACTACAACATAATAATAATATAAAGCATGATAGCGCCACTATATGTCTTACAGAATATTTTAACCCCAATATGATCGACTAAGTGCCACAAGCACTCGTAGGTATACCCGCGTAGGTACAAAGCGGAAAAATTAACCTATACATAACGACAGCAGTTACTGTACTATTGTTATTGAATGTGGGCGGAGGAGACGGTAGCCCTCTTCCAGTTAAATGTAGATATGTATATAGTGAGAACAATATATGCAATGATGGACGCTAAGCAACCCAGAGTCAGCCCGGATGTTCACGAGCCAGCCGCGCGCACACCGCGTAACTGCAGTAAGTAACTAACATTTAATGCGCGACTGCATTCTTGTCCAATAATGGTCTACATTTTTCATTACAACGTTCACATATAAATGTCATTAGCTATTTTTATATCTCGTACTAGCAATACTAATAGAAATAGGGAGGTATATACCTACAATTATAAGTATACTGTAAACACTTATAAAGCGACAATAAGCTCATTAACGATCAACAGCGCCAAAGCGGTAGCGCTCGATACTCGATGTGCTTTCATTATTGAACACTGAAATATCTCGTATTTGGTTCCATGTTCCACAATTATGAACAGACAACATCCTTGCAAGTCATAAGTGAAAAAAAATAAGTCATTTCACAAGGAAAAACAAAAATATACCGCGAGACGATCAGATCTCCTGTTTGTTCTAACAAAAAACAGTCATAAAGCACGTGGTCTGTGCGCATATGCGACCATAAAAATGTTATTTGCATGAGCGTCGGCGCCGGCGTCTCTGCGCGACCTGCGACGTGACCCAGAGAACATGCGCGCTCCCCCTATTACTTTATTTTCTGCAAATCTGACATTGATTAGAACAAATGTTATTCCAAAGAAACGGAATCCCACATTGACATAAATTAAGGCAACAAAATGTTTAAATAGAAAGGAGATATTCTGCTGTTTTGGTAATAATAATAATATTCTAGCTACATATCAATTGTATTAAGAGCGCTCACTGCATTACGCATCATTCCACTTAATGAAAACTCGTCTTCACGTGATAGTCTACTTAGATGTAGGTCGTAAGGCTGATCTGAGGTACGTTGGCGATCGCATGTTTGAATAGCTGTAGTACAGTTACGAACGTACGTACGGAAACTTTGAATTTGGAGATTGCATCTCTGGCCGCGGACGCGATTGGTCAGTTGCGAGCGGGCGGTCGCACACGTACACGCAGCGAGCACGCAACGAGCACGTAGCGTTTCTAACACTGAGGAGCATCCTGCTTGCGTATGCGCTGCGGTCGCGGGCGCAGGCGGAATCACAATCGACACTCTCGGTAATAACTCGTCGAACGTCGCGCTGCGGAATCGACAAGTAGCTTGCGCGAGCATGCGCTAGCAGCTCTTTGTTAAAAAACCTTGGCCGTGAAGGTCGGAACTATTTCTGTTGATACAGCCAAGACAGGGCGCAGAACGGGTCAGAGCGAATTTCTGCGATTTTACAATTTTGATAACCCGTGAAAACGATGTGAGATTAAATAGATACTTGCAAATTGAAACTTGAATATTGCAAAATAACTTCAACAGGACCGTTGAGAATGAAAACTTTTTGGATGTTTTTCACAGCCTTTGAACTGTAATGTGTATAGTATATCCATTGCATAAAAACAGTCGAAAACCCATGTCTCAACGGTGCCTCTATCCAAACTATCGCATTTCCAAGTTAATAATTTCATGTTATTTATCGTCTTTAAAGAAATTATTCAGTAAGCCAAAATCCTCAATTTAAAACATCTAAATATTTATAAAACTTCGATTCTAATTTGAGTACTTGCGATAAATCACAGTAAGATACACAAATTATCAGCCTGTTATCGTCCAATACTGGACATAGGCCTCTCCAATCACAGTAACAATAAAACAAAACCAACACAATACTAGACAACGTCAAAACATTAAAATGCTTTAACTCGGAGCTTACTATGAAAAGACCATAAATGCAAAACGCTGCCATATAATAATCTATTATTATTACATTTCATCATCATGTCCCGTACGTAACAGGCGAAGGATACTGGGCACTCAGTATCCTTCGCATCCTACATATAAGAAGACCTGATCTGATTTTTTTTTGATATACAATGTATTTTTTAAATTCAATGTAATTGTTCCCTCTTGTTTTCTCATGTTAAAGAAATAGGTTAGTTAGTCCTAGTCCTTCTTACTCCTCCTCCTCGTCCTAATACTTATTTTAAGTGATTTGTACCTGTCCTTACTCAGAAATAAATGTCCTTAAAGTTACCCATGAGAACAGATTTTGTTTTCTCATCTTCAATAGTTACACGGTTAACTTCTCGTATATAATTTTAAACTAAACAAAAAACTAAAACAAATAAGAAAGAAGAACTATCATACTATTCTGCTGGCTGTACCTGAAGTCCGGAGTAACAACATCAGCAGCGAAATCTAACAGTGGCAGAAGATCATGTTTATAAAAACCAACGATGTAACAAATGTGTACATACACATATATAACATGATTTAATCTACAAAGAACTGATAGTAGCGGTGTCTGTACTTAGACTCACCAATAAAAATGTAGTGCAGTTAGTAGCCATGTGTATATTACAATAAAAAATGAATGAGGTGGGCAACATGGAGCATGAGATATTCATGCGATTCATGGAAACGTTACGCCAGAGTCGCCATTATTCAGATGTGAGCGCTCACGTCAATCATTGCTCACCTCGGACTCGAAATACATCACCTATCTGACCTTGGACCGAGCTAAAATCAACTGTACCGCCCAATAATAAAATTCAAGTTCCACCATCAAGCGATTCAAATTTTTTGGGTGACTAAGTATACTGGTGCTGATAAACAATATTTAATAGATCCATAGTAATGGCCAGCGGGCGACGGAGAGTGTATCAACATGCATTTATTTAAATTTATTACAATTGCCACTAAATAAACTCATGTTCACACTTAAATGTTCTTTTGTCCTTTTTATATAATCCGAATAAATCAGCAATTTTTTGTTTACGATTCTTTGTTGACAAGAAAATCATTTTGAAGTAGGAATAAAATTGTAAAAATTTAAAGCTGTTTTATCAAGGGACAAAAAACAATCAATGAGTACTTGTGATGTAATATTTAAATATAGAATTTGCAATATTGATATTGACAGTAGAGGTGGTATTATGACAATAGATCGATGGTCAGTAACATTACGTAACTCTCAGGAGTCCAGGTGAGTTACTAATTCCATTCTTCTTCTTTCAACTCGTTCAATAAGCAGATCCGAGCCAAAAAATAATAAATAACTTCAAATATTTTATAGATTATATTATTTCGTATAATTTATTTGTTTTTTATTTAAGTAAGACAAAGTATAAATAGAGAAGCTACCATAGTAGCTATAGATAGATCGCACAGCTTTAACTAAGGTAAAAACGTAATACAAGTAAATTTGAGAACAACAGAAAACCTTAATTATCCCACATAAATTGTAATGCAATAGTTAAACAAAACATACATATGTAGGTACATGAACGTTAGGGCAAAGCCACAGCGGATGGCCTAAATAATTCATTAATTTGCGTCCATCGCCTTGGAATTGCGTTCGGATGAGATTTTTTGCGCCTAACTGCTCGCCCGTGTCGCTTTACATTTATACATTACAATACAATGCTAATGCAGCCCCAGGTGGCCGTTGTATCCGACTCGTTTAATGCCGCTTATAGGCTATATAACGGCTCCTCAGATAGATGATCAAGCTTAACTGTTGCAGATTTGTCCATTTTATACGTGGGTAATTATATATACCTGTTTATTAAAAAATATTATAGTTAAAATGCTTCGTATGTCAATAATTACAGCGACATGTGTTGACATTTATTTTGTGCTTAGCTTCTTCAAAACGTGACATCATTTTTAACACTTTTATACTTTACTACTACAAAAGTTCAGCTTATATGTAAATTAATGCATTCGGTTAGCGAAAATAAAATGAAGATAATTCAAAGAAAGCAATTTACATGAGCTGAGTCAGTAGTAGTCCGAAGCCGTGGTGTTACTTGGCAAAGACCCGCATCGACAATTGGCTTCACACCAGATAGCATCGGACCACAAGCGCTGGCAAATTCGTAATATACTCTGAGAATTCGTAAAATAGACATATTGAAGTAATACCTCGGCTGGACTTGCGCACGCGCATGTATCTCGCGACATTAATCATTGATTAGGTACTGATAAACAGTCTGTTATGCTAATAAAGTCTACGAAGATTTATCCTAGTGTTGTCGATTTAGTGTCAGCGAGTCTAGGACAGTGTGCGATGGCAGGCATTACAGTAGACTATGTCCAGCTGTAGACTGACACGCGGTGTCTATAACAACTCCAGATTCAGGACAATTAGACAAGGCATAAGACTGTAATATAAATAAAATTGAAAAAGTAATCGTTCATTTTTGAATAACTTTTGTATTCAAAAATACTCAGAGATAACGTATCAATTTTGAGATTCAGCAGTCAATCGATTAACATTAAAAGCATTGTTATTTAATTCCTTAAGAAATAATTGTAATGAATGTTGAATGAATGAAAATGTATATCAACATTCTGGATACAGTTTCTTTATTTGTGTGTCTATTTATATTTGTAATTCGTCAAATAATTATTTTAATAGAGATAGCTTAAACGTTCTATCTGCTCTTGGTTCGTTAGTTTTTATATTATCATTTGTGTTCTTCAATAATTATTCTCATAGAGAGATTGTAAACCTATTCCCAGAGCCGCGGAGCCGGCAGCGTCGCCAGGAAACCACGTCCGCTACGTGCGCCCCAACTCGCCTCCGACGCGGCACAACTACTCATAATAGGTACTTGAGAATTCTTCAATTTATTTTTTATTTCCCTGTTCTCTGCGTATTCCGTAAAATACCTGGCCTGAAGATGTAATAATAATACATTACCGAGATATTTGTTTTGATCATCGTGCGAACTCTGCCAAATGCCTATGTCCAGCGTGGCAGGCTATGGTCTTAATCTTTGTCATTCTGAGTGGAGACCCTTGTTCAATAATAATAGAACCATAAAAAATCGTTGCTGAGAGTAATAATAATATAGAGCAAAACGTTAGTTACCAACTAGTTGGAAAAAATTCCAATCTCCGCAAAGAAACAAATGAATTATGATATTTGTACTGGAAATGAAGCTGTTATTGTCAAAATATAGAGGGTCAAGACCAGTGAGTCGTTGTAGACGCGTCCCGAACGCACGCACTCGCGCGACGTGTCACTGCCTCCACGTCAGTCTTCTAGGAGACCATGGGAAGTACTTTTTACCACTTTAGGGTTACACGGTAGCTTAACAAAGATATTAGTTAAGAATTCAGAAAAATCTTTACTGTAACTACCAATTCAAAGAAAGCATTGAACATCAGGTATGAGAGAACAGCATTTGATATTATCGTGTTTGTAATTCGCCTAAAACAACAATTCGTATGTGGGAAGTCCCTTATTACAATATAAAGCTTCCAGACCCACTAAGCATCGAACCCATATCGATCCGATCTCTAATAAAAACGCATCAGCGGCAGGAATGCGATCCTGGGCAAAATCGCGGACGTTGAGTCTTCGAAGCATGCGTCACGCATAATAAACTGCGAAATACTGTGGATCTGAAAATCGCAGAGCTGAACAAAAACCGCATTAATCCAAGAGACGCGAGTAATCAGCCGCGCTACTGAATTTGATAATGATAACTTCTTGTCCACTTTCGCCGGCTCCCGGAGAATTCCAAGTACCGCAAGAGTCAACAGTGACAATAACATGAAGCATAAGTTTGCAAACTACAAACTACTTAGAAAACATTATGGAGATCTAAGGTGTGCACGTTTCCACTTAATGTGTCTCATCATCGTTTTAGCTGCTGATAACATTACTTCTTTAACACGAATAGAAATATAAATCCTAGGAATATCCATATACAACATTTATTACACTGCCTCGTTGCTCGAGTGGTTGCAAGTGCGACTGGCAATCGATAGGGTCCTGGTTTCAAATCCCGGGTCGGGTACTATTGGATTTTTCTACTTTAGAATTTGTATAAGTGACTCGGAGTCTGGATTTGTGCCCAATGTGTAACAATGGGCTCGTTATTCCCTGGGACGTAAACGTAATTTGTGAAACCTGGGAGTGTACTATATATCTCTGCCTATCGCTTCGAGGATTACAGGCATGGTGTTACGTTATTTCTTACCGTCTTATATTGTTCGTATCTAACGCCCAAAGAGCTAGGCTGAGTAAGTTAATACACTCCGACGTTTTAACAGTTACGTAACATATCCCTCCATGGAGAAGGTGGTAACGCTATTGCCCTAGACCGGACACAAATCCAAACACCAAGCTATTACTGGGAACCTTAAGTTAAAGAAACGAAATAGTCCCCAACCCGTGGATCGAACCCAGGATCTTTTTTGCAGTTACGCATGTAACTTTGTATAACCTGTAAGCGATAGTGTCAACAAAATAAAAATTCAAGGCCTCGGGTCTCACTCACGCAACCGATAAGGAAATTAAAACGACTTTATCTTTATAACTCTAACCATGTGCGTTAGGAACAAAAATGGTGAGATCGTATGCAGTGCGCGAGCAGGTGACGTGACGTCACGTAAAGCTGCGTTTCCGGTGCGGGATGGCGGGATGGCGAGATAACGGAGGACACAATACCGCTCCCGGCAGGAGGCGGACTGACTCCGACTCGAGACCCGGTCCTTTACTACCACATTGATGGCATAAAATAGAAACTTTTATGGATATGATGATTTGCAGGCTAAAGGAGCTACGGACGGACAGTTCCATCCAGATATCTATAGCGCTTTGTCGATCATCGTTAGCGCTGTCACCATTTTATTAAGCATATTTTTCCACTAACAAAGAACTGAAACTTTGATATGGCATGAACATGTTACAAGAGTCAATATCTTTGAATATCACTGTTACAATATCACCGTTAGAATATTTTCTGCAATGAAGATTATCACAAAAATGGCATAGCAAAGACATGTACACCAAGTCATATGTACATAGCGACCTCAAACAACCTTTAAACAAGCCATAGAACAACGCGCGGCGACAAGAAGGCAATACGCACAGCTCGTAATCACCGCGCGGCACCGCTACGACACAACAATACGTCGTATTCGTCGCCTGGAATTGGGATTTGCATATAATTCTTATTAAGACACTATGCGGCTCCCACTGACCGCAACACTAATTAGACAATTTGCCTATCCACTTGCTGAATACTGTCCTCCAACTCTGACGACATAACAACCCTGAGGATCGACATTTCAATAACGATCTAATTTCAAGGACGTAAGGCATATTTCGAGCGGGCTCTCACGATTCTTAGCGGTGAGAAGTAAGACATCGGCAGAATGGGTGATTTCCATTGTAATGTATGCTAAGCGGCTGCGACCGCGACAATTAGGCTAGGGATGTGCCGGCCACGGCCGCGGTCGTGTTTCCGCGCCGTCACGCTGAATTGCGAACAGCAATTAGTGCTCATCGCGTCCAGCGCCACTCGCTCGATCACGACCGCATCTAATATGCTCGAGATGTTCGGTGCCGCGATGAATGCCAAGGGAAGGGAAATGCATACAAATTCCCTACTAAGTAATTTTTAATGATACGTGGGTGCAACGGCGGAGGACGTTCAGTTATCATTTCGGGACAGAATTTCCAATTCAAACCACGTTATTAATAAGGAGAGGCCGCTCGTGATCGGCTCCCTCTCCTACGCCGAAGCCACGAACAAAATAGTCGAAAAAGGTAAGCGCGCGGTCGTGAGGGGAATGTCGTTGAAGTTATGTATTTTAGGTCGCACTCATTGTATTTTAAACCGCCATTGTTTCGTATTTCGCGCCTGCACAGAATGCGCCTGCGCCTGCGCCTGTGTCTGTGAGTCGTCGTTCTGCAGGACTTACGAGTAGGAGCGTTCATCAAAACGATATCTACCTAAAAAGCCGTTATTAATTGAGGTTGATAAATAGCAGGACATCGGTGTAGTGCCTCGGATCGAAGACATAAGAAAACGTAACAAATAGTCAGGGTGGTAAGGACGTGCACGGCATGGAGCTCCTGCGCATGCGCGGCGGGGCGGCAGCGCGGTCGCACGTGGCGGCCGCCTCTCCCACGGTCCGCGATTGATTAACGGTGCGGTTCGCGCTAACCGCTGTCGACGTGAGAATTCGCTACGAGCTAATATGCGAGCCGCCACATTCGGGCCGTGTCGTCCCCGCGTGACAGAACTGCAACCGGCGGCGACGACGCTGGCGCCGCACACCCGCGCTCGTGAGATCGCAACCCGACATGCTTCTTTCCCGATATAATGAATGTTGATGTGCTCATGACATATCCGTGAATCACTTACAAAATATACGAATCCCTAAAACGGCCAACTATATGACTACGCACGTTCATCCACTTAGATGTGACATGTTTTGTTATAATGCCAACGTTCCTATTGTACAATCGATGACTCAAACTAAATAAAAAGACACAGACCTTGCAATGCTTAGTTTCAATAATTTAATAAGATTAAGGAAATAACAATTCCCATATCACGTTACCAGGCCTCCAGTCCTATATTACATCAGCACGTTGTGCTTGTCACTCCCTTCACCAACACTGTCTCCACAATGCAGTAACAGACCGTAATCGAATACAACTTGAACAAAAACTCTATAAAATAAAACTATAAAATCAACTAACGTTTGGCTTGTTCACTTCTCTTGATGATAGTCTTAAGACTTGTAACATATTTCTGTTATGTCTACGAAAGTTACGATTTGCCTACAGTAATATAAAGTTATTATTAAAGGTATTAAAAACTGGCATAGCTGAAAAGTGGGTACATTTCTGTTTTAAATGTTCTAATAATTAAATTAATTAAGATCAAATTAAGTAAAATCAAATTAATCAAAACTAAATAATTTAAATGTTTAATCAATGTTGTATTGATTGAGTTAGCTGCTCAACGTCATGGTAAAATGTCACCTTTTTGAATCTGCATCTTGTTACGTAATACACTTTAGTCCAACTTGAGTACGTCCAATTTTATTCTTGCGTTAAAATATCGTACGATCGAGGCGACGATTTGTCTGCATTTAATGTATGTCACAATATTCAGTTCGTCAATCACGTGTACAGGCGACGTGATAGATAGAAGAGTTAATTTAAAATACAGTCCGATACTTGAATTACCATACAGGTAGTGTCGTTAACAGATTGATAAACATGTCTAAACGTCCGTGAGTCTATGATTGTGTGTCCAATCGAAATAGGCTATGCCAATTTTAATATTGTACTACACGGAGGACCTAAAACTTATAATAATACCTTACGTACAAACTTGTTTGTATGTTCATAACATATTGTTTGAATGAAGCTGGTAATTAAAACGACGAAACATTGCCTTTCGAAGGATTGAATAGTAGAACAAATGCGAGCATGCCAAATCTTGGAAAGGGTGATCAAATTTTTTAAAATCAAAACTTTATTGCTAGATGCTTTTAAGTAAATAAAAGTAGGGAGACAGCACTGAATGCCAGATATGACCTAACGTGCGTCCTCTACACTCAACGCTTTCTTCATACGTCTTAGGAAACTTGACAATATAATAATACAACTGCATAACTATAAAATATACATATAAGGTCAAAAGAAGCGGCGTGAATGGAATTAGCAGCGCGTCATCGCATTCGGATTCACGTGGAGTGCGCGTCGTCTCAATTACAATCGCGGAGGACGCGCTCCATCTAATCTCGTACCGCCGCGCTGCGCCGGCCGCGGCGGCGACGCGTCACTACTGCGATATTTAATCCTTGCTTAAGTCTTTTGCAGACAACCAACTCTATGTAAGTGAGATCATTACAACATAACGTTGTAGCTTACAAAAATAACTGACTATTATTATTATATCATTACTTCAGATTCCTTAGAGAGTACGTAGAGTACACGTCACAAATGTTATATTCACAGACTTTATGTTTTTATCGCATTCATTACTGTTTCATAGACGATCATCACAATTGGCGAGTGTCAAAAAGACATATTACTGGTGATATTGTTGTTAATAGCGACCAATTAACAATGAAATTAATAATGGCTACTTATTAAATGACTTGACTCGACTGCTTTGTTTGTCTTGCTTGGTTGTGAGCGCGACTGTTGATCAAAAGGTGTTAGGTTCGATGTCGAGGTGTGGCATAGCGTGGTCGCTTTCAGGCCCGAACACACCGAACAGACACCGAAGGTCCGGGAACGCGCCGATCCCGCTCGCAGAAGTAGACGCCATGGCGGGCGTAGATAATGCTCGTAAGCGCTGTCTTTTTAGCTCGGGACCAGAATACGAGCTACGGTACCTCCTGCTTGTCGTAAGAGGCAACTAAAAGGAGACCCTTCTGGTAGTGAGCGATTAGAGTGGAAGGTCTAACCGTTCAGGCAACGATCCCGGGAAAGACGACTATTTGTGTGGCCGCATATTGTCATAAGAATCGATAGGCTTGGGAGATGACAACTTGTGTGTTCCCGGCGTAGGGCCCGGAAGGGCGTCACGCTAGGAGGGCACCGGTGCGTTCCGCCGGAGATCCCGGAGTCCTTCTACTAGCGCAGAGGAAGGGTACCGAGGGGGTTTTAGAGTGGTACAAATCCCACATAACCCAGTAT
>DWME01008066.1:0-12040 GCA_018244795.1 Parelbella ahira ahira
GTATGGCCCAATATTGTCATAGGTTAACTAGTAAAAGTATTGTATGATACAAGTACGGCGCTGTGATTGGTAGTTTATTAAATTAGTCCTATTACGGCACTTTCAATTTAGACCCCATTTGTCTGGTGTCCGAATAGCTTCGGCCCCTTCTATAGCCTCTTTTGGTCAGCAATAAACTTTCTTATGCATAAATCGCAATACCTCAGCATTATTTATTATAATTCGTATTGGACTTTGAATATCGCTTAGAGTATCTGAGCCTTTACTGCGATATTTATTTGCTGTAAAGACTCTCGTCCAGTACCGTTTAGATTATAGGAAATTTCTGCTTACATACAAAATTGATTAAGGAAAACGTTTTTATTTGGGTAGAGAACAGAATGGTATTTAATACCTAAATAAATACTGTGTAAAATATTTTATGTAAATTACTTGAAATCTTAAAACCTAAAGCCACCACGCGGTTCAATTTTATTTAAATTCACAAAAATATGTTCATGTAGGCACATTTGTACCTTTGTGTTTAATTACTTGCGTAAAGATTTTATCGGTATTTCTGTCTAAGACTTTATGAAGTTTGATAATATGCTTTTAAATGATTTCTTCGTTTTGTAATTAATGAAAAAAAAAAAACATTTCTATTTACGTTTAATTTCCAGCCAAATAAAATATCAATGTGTCGATTATGAATACAATCTAAATTACTTTAATGCGATTTAATTAAAAACACAACTTCATGGAAGTGACAGATTTCACTAAACCCATAAAAACACACACCCGCGATAACGAAATACGGAAGGTTCGTTTTTATCTGTGGTATCGTTTAAAGTGACGACAGACCCGATACGCGCATGAATAAAACCGCGAATGCGATGTAAAAAGTGAAAATTCTTTGATATCCGATGATTTCCTGTGCAGCCATAGGACGCTATAAATCTAGTTAAGTGCCATTAAAGTTCAGTTCACGCCGGTACTTCTCAGAGCTTTTTCAAAAATAAAACGCCGGAATTTGACACTGTTTCGCTTTTTGGCGGCACGTGTCTGAATGATATTTGGCTGTATGTCCAATATTTGAAGTGGTGAACACAAAATATGGTTTTTGGTTATTGCGTGAACTGTTTTTGTTCACTGTTCATATGGCCTATATACCTTTCAATGTGGAGCGGTTAGTGTAATCCAAGTATTATAGTTTTGAGTTAAATTTTTTTTGGATTATTGTAATTGCTCGACGCTGTCATTGGTCTTAGCTGTCCAATGTCGCCATAGAGATAGTCAACACAAACATATTCATATATTAGTTTATTGATATAATAAATAGAGGTAGATTGTTTTTTATTTATACGAAAACTATATACGTATTAATATACATGTACATACAAGTTAAAATATTTATGGGTACAAAAGCATATATTTTTAATTGCTGTAATATTATTATCTTTTCTTATCCCGTTCCATTACAATGCCACATATTTTTCTGTAATTGTGCTTTCAAGTGAATGTATAGCATTCCTAATTAAAATAATAATCAACATAATTAAACGTGTAACCGAGGAAGCAGCTGTGGGAATTCGCAATACTATCTCCGAGCTGCAATGTTTTATCACACGCGCACCGCACCACGTATACATGTACAAACACCATTAACACACACAGTCATTAACAAACACACAGACATTCACACACAGTCATGGTTGAGCGGCGTTCCCGTGTGAGTGTGCAGTCTTCCTTAGAGCGTTGCCTTCATTATATTGTTGGGATACCACATGTGATTAATATTACATATCGCTAAGTGAACTGTTGTTTTTATTGGATTATTTATGTTCTGCTGTTCATAATATATAAAGTAATATATAGAAGTGCATACGTGTCAAATCTTAAATAATACATATGTATATGTACATATGCTTAAAGCATACATATGTATATTTTCGGTATAGCAAGACTAGTTTCGAACCAAGCCGATGTCATTCTTCGTGGTCTCCCGCTGATCACAATAATGTCGCGATAAACGCTCTTTATGTAGCTTATTATTAAGAATTATTGGATTAATATGTACATACCTTATTCTTGTTATTGAGAAGTAATATTAAGAAATAAGTAAATCATATAAGAAAAAAATACTTTATTTACATTTGCCAAGTCAATTGTACAAGACCTATTTGAGTCATATATTTGAGCCGTCCTGTTTATTAATAATTGTGTTTGATTTTTTTGCGATCAGTACGTAGTACATACTAGTAGTATCTAGTATTAAATAAGTAATTTTTATTCCAACGCTGTATATTAAAGACAGTTTTTGTCACGTTTATTAAACATTGATGGATCACTTGATTTCTCTTAAGTAACGTCTTCAAAAACGAAGGTCTTGTCTTTTACCGCGAAGGTCAGAACGCAGGTTACAGGCAATAATTTTTTTTCAACGATTGTTTTGTCGTAACAAAGTGATGGAAATAACAGTGCAAAGGTTACGAATCTGTTAAATTTGCCAGAAACCCATCTTGAAAAGAGAAATTTTACACGCAGAAAACACATTTCGAAAGTCAAGGCATTTTTTAAATGATGGTTTAAAGACAGCTACATGCAGGGATCATGTTAATAACAGAATAAAAATGTTCTATTATAAAGCCCTTTCCCTATAAGTAAGAGTAGGTAACTACATATTACAAAAATTAAATATGTAGTTGCAGATGAAATAATATACGGGAGTGTAGTACGCTCCCGCGAGCAACCGGTTAAATGATTGCTATAACGCAGAAAATGTTAACAAAAATAACGCTCTACGTACGTTATACCTGTGAATGACCTTTCATGGTTTGCGTACATGTCGTTTCTGGATATTGGGCATGACATCATCCAACTTGAGGCACCGATATTGCACGACATCAAATTGTGGTCTACCCGTACGAACATGCCGGCAAAACTAAGTCAGAGTAAGGATTACCAAATTATATATCAAATTATCGATAATATTAACAATAATAATGATAATTCATATAGTATTTTGTTGCCACTGTTGTTAATAAATTATTAATAAGTTTAAAAGAGACTGAGATTTATGTGTCTAATATTGAATTTGGAGAATGTTGAAGTGTCGAGTGATAAATGTCGACCGAGCACGTCTGGTCTGTAAGAGTAAATATTATATGTATATGGCGCTCAGTGCTCTGTACCTACCTAGTGAGGCTCCTGACGCGTTAATAGCATATTAATGATTCTATGTATTTATCAAGTATAGCATTAAATGAAGTAAAATATGTATATACAAAACCCGGGTGCATATACGAAGCCAGTGATATATTTAGGTTAGTAGGTATAACTTCAGCTCCGTAAGGATAGATATATCGGGTAGCTCTCTGTACATCCCGTAGGGGACCTACCGTCATTATATAACAATAACAACTCGAAACATTATTTTGATTAAAGCTATAGAAAATAGCGCTGTATATTCAGCTCCAGGTATTCGACACTCGCGGGGAAAAATACGTGCTTAATAGCTGGACTTTAACGGGTTGCATCAAATGCATCCAACACCAAAAATAAATCACCACTTAATTCGCCTACCACGACCACGCCGCGCACTTCCTAGATGCATTCTTCCGCGTCCCGAATTAGCATATTATATTAGCGTTGGATAAAACGAACAACTTCTCTTAGTTCTTTTGAAAAACATCGATACGATAAATGGTGCCTTTTAGTAAAGCCGACGTCCCTATTTACGACGCTTTGTCAGAAAGAACGGTGCATGCCATTATCGTCTTTATTACCGTTCCGCTGTTGCCAACTAAAGCATAATTTTGTAAATCGTAAATCTTAACGTGTGTACGGGCATGACTCGTTTAAAATGTTCCAAGTTTACCAGTTTTAAGCTGTTTATACTTTTATCATAGTTAATAATGTAACATTACGCTTATAAATTCGGAAGAGACAGACAGACGAGTGTTGATCCTATCACGCCACGTATAGCCAGTTTATCATAATTAAGAAAATGGATTTATAACGCTCGTTAAAAAGCCAAGTTGTGATATGTATATTTTTCGGTGACATATATATGTAAGTATTTATTTCACCTTCATTAATAATTGATTTATCAAATTCATAGTTTATATTTCTAGGAAGAAAATACCGAGTGGTACCGAGTATCTCAAAATTTACGGGTCTACGTGTTTCTTCCACATACATAATTCTCTACATTACGGACTAAATCCTCCATCAGTCAGATCTAACCTATTTGATCAAGACAGATTAATTTAGATATCCCTTCGCAGATTTGTCAACTAACATTCGCATTGTATTATAAAGCTGAATAAATTAAAATGATATTTCAATCATCAAGAATGCACTTGAACTTGATTATTATTATCAAGTTTGTTCAAACGTGAGTTAAATTACAGTGCGGTGAGTTTTTCTCACGCCGCTCGCTATTGTGTAGCACCGCGTCTTGATTTATAAAGTGAAAATAATCAAATGGGAGGACATGTTTTAATGGTTTGAAAATGAAGAAATTGTTTTAGATATTCTCAGTAAAAGTTAATTGGAATTGCATTTTGCCGTCTTTAGTATCTATATGATTGTATTTAATACAGTTAATATACTTTTCACTGAAATTATATGTTTTTATGATAGTTTATTGAGACTTGTGTTATTAAGTAGAGTATTTTTTTCTACAACACTTATGATAATTACTATGGAATTGCTACGTATGGATCAATGCATTATGAATATGGATTTTAGCAGTTGCCTCGTGGGCGTCGGTTTTGATTTTTATGGATATTTTTCCAAAAGCAAGATTGCCATTTGGCTTTACTTGGGAACTTGGGAACTTTACTTAGATTTCAGTGCTTTCGTTTCACCAATTATGTACGTCTACTTCCTATTATGAAATAGTAAGCCTAGTGCCATACATCGAGCACAGTTCCAGATTTCGAGCTACTACTAGGAATTTCACATAGAAAAACCCAACAGTACCCGACCCGGAGAGCGAACCCAGGAGCTCTTTATCATTAATCGTGCTTTCAACCACTCGACGAACGAACCAATCTGGAAAAAACTAAGACATTTTTATTACTGATATAAGATTTAAAAAATTGTGCTTAAATTACAATGATAACCGTCTAAACGCGTTACCCGAAGCCAACCATTTTAACTAAAGTTGCAAAGATTATAGCATTTATGTTTTTCATTTACAAGGAGCCCGATGTCCACTTATAAGAGATATTATGGGCGTTTACTATAAAATATAGTTACAGCAGAGTAGTTAATGTCTGACGTGCTCTAATTACAAGTTTTTGCTTGTAATATACCAAAGCCGGCGACATCTACCGACTTTCGCTTGTAATTCGCGCCGAGGAAAATTTAAATCTACGTAATGTACTTAAACGCTTTCGTAACTAATAATTTCGTATTATAAAGCTAATGAGGTTTTCATTAAGAGATTTATGGAGCAAAAAGTGAGTTTCACAGTTGATTGATTGCGAGGGTTTAATGTCTCAACATATTGTATATAGACATTGATGAGATGGTGTGAATGACCAATATTGCATTATGTATTTTAGGAAAAATGAAAATATAAAATAAAATCAATAATTTTTTTTAAAAAATAATTCATCCCTAGCACTGATTGTATTGATGTTATTAAAATTTACACATATTATTATGATGTGTTAGGTTAAATATGAAAAATATATGTAAATCCATCCATCAAAAAACATATTAACCTATTAAATGTGTTGTAGTGTAGTTTATTTATATATAGTATATGTTATATCACATACATATGTATAAATATTCCAAGTTTATCACTCATTGGGTTTACCCACAAGCACAGGTGCAGTAGACTGAGAGGAAAAACCCAGAGGTAAAAATCTCAGCACTTTCATAACACAAATATTTATACACACCGCATGACTGGGTAGCGTACATACTGTCTGAAAGTATACTGTCGGAGATTAGTGCGAAATAACTGAAACCTATTAATAACAACGGATTCCCTCAAAATAATGCCTGACTCAAAAAGAGTACAATGGTTATTGAAGGCGCTCAATTTTACAAAAAAGATCTAATAGACCATTCAAAAACAGCCCTTGATCTTTTGACAATTGTTTTAATACTAAGGAGGGTAAGAGTAAAACGAAACGAAAGTAGAACAATCTCATTGCTGTAGTGGTACGTACAAGTGAAGTTGGACACGCTGGAAATGAACTTGTCAGGTACTGGTCGACATGTCACAAGCGTGTGTTCGACGGACTCCATATAGGTCGCTGTCGCAGCCTTCGTTTGTTATAAACCGACAAAAGTATTTAAAATGTGTGCCAATCAATACGTTAATGACAAGTTAACTTTATATTACAATATAACGTAATAAAAGTAAGGCGATGTACTAGATTTTCTCAAAATGTAGCCTCCATGTGACCAGCCATTCAAATTACTTCAAATAAAAGAAAATTGGTTCTTGCTAGATTATTTTTAGGAAGTAGAGAAACTTCAAAACGAGAATACCATCTTTTTATGAATTACCGGTAAAAATCGATTTAAGCTTTGGACTTTATTGTTAAAAGGAACAGATCTATGATCATTTAAAATACTTATGGATTAGATATCTTTCAACAAGAGTGACAACAATCGGATTATGTGTAGGGGAAAATCATAACATATAAATAAGTATCAAAAACGGCCTTTGATAGAGTATGCATGATCTTACTTATACAACTACTTGTAATTTTTAAATACTCCAAGTTAATGTAACGGTCTAAACTTCAAACAACCCGAATCAAATTATAAAACAGACACAAACCAACGGAAACCGTTAAACTCAATGCGTTGGAATTTAAAACAAGACAATAATTAAAAGTGCGAATAAATTTAATTGAAAAAGCTTTCAAAGCACCGATCGAACGACTTTGACCCGACGAAACGATCCGATCGATAAATGGCATGAGTAATATGTGCAAGGCGGTGTCGTAATTGCCATTTGTCGGCGCGGCTGCAGGACGAAGTGTAATGTTGAGCAATAAATGCCACGGGGGTGTACGGGTCAAGGCGGTTAGCGGATGTCGTGCGGATTTGGTGCGGATTTAAACGAGAGCGATTAAATGAATGATATTTAATGTATAGATCGTATTTAAATTGGACTGGATTTCTTACAGCGTTCATTAACGTGTAGTGACAGCGATTAAATGAATGAATTTAACGCATTGATCGAATTGAAATTGGATAGGATTTCTTAAACGAGTGTACGGAGTTCATAAACGTGTAGTGTGATTAAACGGCGTCTTTCAATTACATTCCTTAAAACAGAGTAATTTAGTTACTATTGTTCTGTCACTTTTTATAGTATTGCAAATAAGCCAAGAGGAAAGAGATCGAAGATATCAGAGCTGGAACATTTCTAGAATAAAGGAAATCTATGGATATAAATACTATGGGTCGTTAAAATATAACAAGTTAAAGTTCTAAATATATATTTATAGTAGCAAACTGAGACTAAATTCCTGCACTAAGGGTCTTGCTGGAATGTTAACGCGACCAAAACCTTGCTTAACTGTCTGTACCATGCTATATACCTGCAATAGTGAAATTAGTACCGTTTAGAATATTCATTGTATGTCTAATACGAAGACCTTGCCGGATCCTAAGCAATGTAATGCAGTTGCAAATGCATTTGGAATCCATTAGGTTCTTAGCAAACGTACCTCTGAATATACATAATCAAATGCACACAACTTATATCTCGTCTCCTGCTTCAAACTAACCGTTTGGTTAATAAATCGTGATCCCTAACTTACCGTCCTGTTCAGTTAGGTCCTGAAAGACTATATTTTTTCAAAAGTTAACTACCAAAATCACGCAATTTGTATCAAGTTAGAACTGCTTCAGATTTGATTCTTACACCATGTTCCCAAAGTTATCCTCCTGTTTAGATAGTCGGGTCTTCAAATTTGACAGTTTTACCAAGAAAATGAATGCGTAAAATAACGATTTACGTTACGTCAGAACTGCTTCACAAAACCCATTTGTCTCAAAAACAAAGTTCCTGCATAGTAGGTAGTTCCTTCCTTGAAAATGAGAATTTTAGATATCCAAAAAGAAATATGGTTCTAAAAGTACATTTCATTTCCCTTGCAGAGTTTCCTGGCAGCGAACGCGAAATGCTGGTGGGCGGGGGCCTTAGCGGCGGCCACGGCGGAGCTCCGGTACGCGGGGTACGTGTCCCCGGGGGTGTTGCTCGTGGCGGGGGCTCCCAGGGCGCTAGAGACTGTCAGAGGAGCGTACTCCAGGTCCGTGCTCAAGCCCCCGCCGACCTATCTCATCTGCGGTCTTGGTAAGTGGGATTTTTTTATTATTAATGACCGCAATGCACTTATAAAACGCCTCAAAAGTTACCGATTAAAATATATTTTTATTGTTATGAAATTCGCATAAAGTGAATTTTAAATTGGATTTGTTTGTAAAAGAGCCGTCGAGCGTAATTAAAGTGATTAATTATTATTCTTGAATATACGAATGCTTCTTAGGATCCTTATGAGAGCGCTTTTATTTCAAACTTAGAATGTCTCAACAGAAACCATGGTAGAGGTGGTGATTCCGCAAATATAATAATGACTTCATAGTATTTTGATATGTACAGCAAGTTAGATTTTAATTTTAGTAGATTATTATTAAAAAAAATTGTCTTTCATTATATTGAATGCGATAAGTGAAACCGAGAAAGAACATCATTTAAAATCATTTTAAATGTTTTTGAACATTAAAAAAATGTGATATTACATTAAGTCTAACAATATACTAAGTTCATTATTCTTGCAATATTTTTTCTCGCGTCATTGATTCAAAAATACATTGTATCAAAGATGAAGTCACATAACTTAACGTTACCGTTAAATGTACGGTATCGAAAACTAAATTTATGATCGTATAAATTGACCGAACAAAACCTTATTAATTTGGTGTGAACAGAACGAAACTATTTCGAACGCGAAATAAATATTGTCGTTCGAAACAGGAAGAGGAAATCGCTTGTGAAACTAGAATGCCCTCACAGATCCCCGCCCAGAATAAAACAATCCTTTATTAGTTTGCCGGCGTGCCTTTATGCGGAATTTCAAAACTCAAAATAGTATTCTTGAAGTGCATTCATCAATCAAGGAATTAACTCTGATATATGAGTAACATATTTTATTGGTTTTAATCATCCAGATGGTATTTTAGGATACTCAATCATAAGCAAATATGATCAACATGATGCAGCTTGTCGTAATGACAGCGAAAAGTAGAGAAATGTTAAATAAACTTGCTGTCACTTACATAGAGATATTATATATAGAGTAGGGAGGACGTAGGGCTGCCTGTAAGCGGCAACGTTCGACGGTGAGAAAGAGAGAAACGATCGCGAAATCGCGTTCTGGTAAAAACTTTAATCCTTAGTGTTAAATATAAGCATATTAATATGTTTGGTCTTTCGTTGTTCTCATTTAGGCACTATCACTGTCATCGGTTCGGAAAGCGTCGTACGATATGTATATAACTAAATTACTCTTATATATGTAAACTAAGCGATAGTAAACTTATAATTATGCAATATAAGTACATTACACTTCGGTTTCCCACGGCATCTTGTCGGATTATGCAGGCGCAGTGTTCCTACGCAGTGGCTATGTGACCGCCCACACCGGCCTTGCAAGGTCGCGTATTGCTATTCGATTGTTATGATCGGTAAGCATAACAATTACATGTTTATTTAGTTACAATTTTGTTATATCACATTTTCATTGGCGATTTTTTACTAAGTATTTAATACTAAGTAAAAAAACGTATATACAAACTTGTACATACTTTGTAACAATTTATTCAATTGTAAGATCTTGTGATACAATATGAAGAGACTTCTCAATATTCTGAACGTAATTCCATTAACACATAAGGGTGAATTTGACTTTATATAAACTAAGTTCAAGGGCAAGTAAAATTATTTTTATAAAGCCTAAGCAAGAATATAATTGATAAATATATTTCTTCCGCGTTAGATAAGTTTATCATCAGCCACATAGGGTGAATAATCGACACTAATTGCGTCCCTTGCACTTCAAACTACGAGTATTATGCATTACTAGAGATAATTTGTGCAGAGGCAGGACGCATTCAGTGCAACTATGTACAACGACGTGTATAAAAATCGTTTTATATTACAAGCGCCATATTATAAATTACCATACATAAGTTCTACATAGAGACATGCGCTTCGTTTGAAGTGAGTAGCAGCGCCTACAGTACCGCGACCTTGCGAGGACGTGCATTGTCACTAGCGTGTTACATTCGAGAAATACATTCCGAACCGGTTTCGATAATAATGTGTAATAATTTTAAAGACTCTTATAAGATTAAATTACTTTTGTTCATGAGTCAGCAATGTAAAATGAGTTCGATTACGGTACAAATAATAGTGAGACTGTTATGTTTAGAAATAAGGCCATTAGCGTCATAGTATTCACGCAATCTTTTAATCTGTTTTAAGTTCTAAAAGATTTGTTACTAAAAGAACTTCACATCTTTGGTATTTTAAATAATACTTTTAAATCCTTACACGTTTAAATCTTTAACATCCCGTATATTACAATTTTCGGTATTAAAATTCGACTTGAATTTTTGATTTCAAACGGTTTCAAGATTGTTATATGGTAAAAGACTTGTACGGTACAATACAGTATTAATGTTGAAACGTGCCAGAACTATCTTATATTTGTTTCTTAGCAAAACAACAATCGCATATATAGGCAATTTATTTCAAAAGTCTTAAAATCGCTAAAATAGATCTGCTTTTAACGCCATATTTCCAGTTGACTGTTTATACACATAAACAAGACGAGCGTTTCGAACTTGGAATCAGGAAGTCGCGTGCATTTATTTTGGAGCGCGTCGAATTTCATTTATCGACTTTTTTGTTCATAGCTTCATTAAATAAATGATAATCAGCCTGATACATTGCATTTATCTGTGACATTGTAGTTTTTTATTATAATTTCAATTCAATGAGAGGAATGCTTATTAAAATAGCAGGAATTTAATATACATATATTTGTAGGTACCATGTTTTTCGAATCTCCAAATTAAATTTTCTTACTTTTAAACATCGATTCATAATTTTATAAATTTCTTTGTTCTGGCTTAAAGATTTTCAAGAGGTTACATTTCTTTTTGTTTACCGACATTTGCATTTGCACTTGTCAAAGAGATAAATATGCCAAAACTGTCACGAGCAGTATTAGTCATAAGCATATAAATACGTAACTTGAGCAGGATTACTAATATTTGTTTTCTTTAAGTCAGATATATCTTTCACGCCGTCTACAGACGCATAGATCATTCAAGATTATCTTTGTTTCTTTTAACATTCGATATTCAGCACGTCAATATCAAGATGATTATTATTAAGAATCAATATCTATTGTTAAAAAAAGTTTAAAATGGAAGGAACAGATTAAATCAAATACAAAACGGTGCAATTAAATAGTCAATTTAATCATGATTATAGTATTAATTAAAAACCGGATGTAAATGGCAATATCGAAATGCGTTAGCTTCCAGTTTATAATGTCGGAAAACTGTCGATGAGTCCGTCTAGTAGTGTAGGCATTGGACAAAAAATTTAAAATGGTCGAGAATATATTGTTATTACATAAGTTATATCCAAGACATACGTTTTGTTACACCGTAAGTTATATCCAAAACATCGTTGAGACCAGTTCCAAGTATTTGTACAGCAAATAAATTGTCTCCGTCAAACATTGCTAAGAAAATTCAGACGACAACGACAAATGTCGAGATTTTAACAAATGGCTTGCTCCGTGAGCGGAAACGTCGTGTGTACCATTGTGTGAAGAGCAACTTGAGAAATAACTCATGTTTTATACTTTAATTTTTACAACTTCACTGACAGACCATGGGAAAAGTTTCGGTGCAGCCCGCTATTCAAATTCAAATTCAAATTCAAATTCAAATTCTTTTATTCATTATAAGGTATATACATACACTCAATGAAAGTCATGTT
>DWME01008067.1:0-12039 GCA_018244795.1 Parelbella ahira ahira
CCATTTTGAACCCAGAATTTGAACCCAGGGCTTCCCGATTGGCAGTCGCGCTTGCAACCGCTCGACTAACGAGGCAGTCATATATTTTTATTTAATACTATTTTTATTTAATATTCGTGTACCCAAATTGGTAGAACGAAGTGCCCACATTTTATTATCTCACAATTACCATCTAAACTACAGGTTACCGCAAATAAAATCTTTTGAATTTGAAAGTTCCTCGATCACCAAGTCGAACTGGACGAGAAGGTCAATAAGCATTCAGTACGTTTGTGACCCTATACGGTTCTATACAATAATATCAAAGTAAGGATATAAACCTTATTTTATTATTACAAGAATATAACCAGTATTTTCTAGGTTCTAATTTAAAAAATTAATAGGTACAGTTAAGCTAAACGAACGAGCCGATGTCAGTAGAATTATAGACAACAGTTACAATCGTCATTATCCAAAGTGCATGCAACCGCTTGGTTCCTTTGAACAAGACTCAGGAAACGCAGAAACTTGGCCTCACTAACAAGTTGGTAAGCTATTTAAGAAGTACTTTTAAACATGAATACATTTACTTGGAACCTTTAACAAACATTGGAAAAGACGCTTTAGCTATTACAAACTCGGCGAAATTTTTAGACATTGTCATATCATCATGCTAGCTCCGTTAGGGGTAGGAAATGAACAGCGGTGACAAATGTATCTGTCTTTACATTCTGGAAGTGATTTGTCTACATTCATCCCTAGATCTCCATGCACGTACATACGGCGGTTTCGGAGACTTGACTCCCCCATCAACCAGAACCAAATTTTTAGATATTATAATGACTTAAAAATTGTCGTAACCTTATATCAATTATATTGACAAATATGGCGAGTAATTAACAACGAATTTGCATTCAAATGTAAATGTTAATACAATTTAAATAAACGGCAAATACTTCATAATAAATGATAAACGAACAAGGTGTGCATAAAGGCCAATGGTAGCCCGAAGCATTGTTAGGCGATTGGCCAAGGAGACTTATTGTTCTCTTAAACGTACATATTGAATTTTACTATTACATCACATATTTTAATAATAGAACAAGCATTTATTGAAGTATTTCAAAATTTATTTTCTATTAAACACCTGTTTCGTTGTGATTGAACGTATATTGACGCTGCATTGTACATAGGTATTACCTCTATTCCGATACATAAAGTTATATGCACTTCGTTAGGAATATAATATCAATAGAAAAAATGATAATTAAGATACCTCAGTGAATCGATAGTCGAATATGATAAAAACAAAACGTTCCCTGGCAAATATAAAGACGTTGACACTAGCCTAGTAATTGCCCACTTCATTAAAAAACGGTATCAATGACGAACGCTGTTTAAACAGCTCCTTCTAATTAATCCCTCATTTAATGTCATATGGATATCATGAATGAAACGTATCGTTTATTTCTCCTCTTTTTACGAACAGAATAATTCATGTGTTTTATCTCGGCGTATCCATAGCGGTGTCGCGAAAACAGTCATTGATATTGACTGTGGAGCGATACGACTCTAATGAATATGTATGCGGGCAGGTGCACACTACAGACATGATTAAGTAGGTGCCACCAACGATTTTTGTACTGAACATCGATAGATTGCTTATCGCTTTGTACGTGCTCGATTTTTTTTCCATCGATAACACCGCCCGTGGGGTAGCGCTTCCGATTCTAATTACATCGAGTACCGCTCGTTATCAATGTGTTGTTTGAAATGATGTACTAAATTGTGTTCGATTTTTTACTTCCGTGTATGAATTGCTTAAGTTTATTTACAATGCGGTTTTATCGTACATGCAATTTATTCTTTTCCTACTCGCGTGCAGGTATGAAGTGTTCAATGTAGAAAAAGCACGTCAGGCTGATAAGAATAGATACTTCGTACTTGGTGCACTATCTCGACTTCTGCCTACGCCGTTAGGTACGTAGTTTGATTATATAATAATATTCATTCTTATTTATCAAGAAGAGATTGAACTGTATTTATTTAACAATCTTGATAAATGCCTGTTTTCATAGAGTTATATTTCGTATGCACTAACGCATAGGTGTTCTAAAACAATTTGATGTGACATATATCCGCGAAATAATTTACGGCGTCGCACGCAGGGGGCAATAAATCTATCGAATCATTCCCCTGTCGTCGTTACAATCAACTGCTCTTACGATTAATTACAAAACTAGCGACTACGCACCCAGCGCGAACACACTGCGGTTGAAGCGACGTAAGTACCTACGTCGATTCGAATGAAGATAAAATTACAGCTAAATCAAATACACAAAAGTAAAATAAGAAAAATGAAGTATAAACAATCGTAATATCACGCCTGTGATCTCCAAAGGGGTAGACAGGTAGGAAGGTATAGTACACTCCCGCGGTTGAAAAGTTACGTTTACGGCCCACTTTGGAATAAGTGGTGTGAGGCTGTTACCATATTATAACAATTAGTAAAAATTAAGTGCGTGGAATTTTATACGGCAACCAGTTTGATAATTCTATCCTAAAGATAAAACAATATTTTAATGATAAATTTGTAGTTATTTAAACTCATTAAGACCTATATATAACATTGACCTTAATATTACGATATTTAAAACTATACTAAGTATAAGCAAATGTGATATTTGAGATAAAAATAAAACTTAATCTCCACAGTCTATTATTTTGAGATGTGAACTGCTATCGTAAACAATGAGTGCTCATCTAAATTAATGACCAAGGAAGGCAAAGAAAACCTGTCCACGTAGTCGCTCGAAATTGAAGTTCATAAGAAACATAATTAAAATATTACGCTACCGACACAAGAATACGTAAAATTTAATCAACAGCCTTACGTCAGTTAATTACGTCGGCCAGTTTGTATTCCGTCAACAGTATTTAAGATAAGTGTTAAGCGCATCAATAAAAAATGAACTCAAAAATGATATCAGCCCCTCTAAATAGTCTTATTAATTCGTATTCCTCTACTTTACGGTAGGTATTTAACTGGGACATTAAAAAATTTTGCAATACATCTCTTACTTGTACAGAATTAACACAATTTTTGTATTAATTCTGTATTTATAGTCGTAATGAACGTGCATTTTAAATCCATTATTTATCGGCACGTGTTATGTGTATAGAGTATTCCCGACAGGTTTAAAGAGATAGTGTTTTACATTTGGTTAATAAACGTGGCTTAATAAATTTTAAATTACGGCCAATTACTTCATCACTTAACCGTCTTTATATCATGTTTTTATTGTTTACATAATAATGTTATCAGACGGGATTATCAAAAGACAAGCAACGAACTCGTCTTGAATTTTAATTATTATAAGGTTTTTTATATATTGGCGTTGCTTGATTTACAACATACGTTAGGTATATGAGAGCCAAATTAATATTTTATGGAGCAATAAAATAATATTACGATTTGTGGCTCTGTTTAACGAGGTCTCACTGATTGCAATTTTTTCAAATCAATAAATTATTTATAGTACATGTATATTATAAACGTCAAGTAAATGTCTGCTATGGAACTTAGGATCAAAATTAACATGAGACTTGCATATTCAGCATTGGATTTATGTACTACCTACCTACTTTATTGGGGTGTCCGGTAATCGCTTTAAATTATAGTAAAAAATGGTCGAAAACTACAAAATAATGTAAATATTTCTTGATATATTTGTCGAAATTAATTCAATAGATGCACTATAACCAGTTCAGTCAGTTTCCTAATATCAGATTTCGTTATAATACCTATAGTTTTTTTCCCACGGTTGAAAAAATGTCAAAACTTCCTGAACTCTGTACCGGGACGGCGTTTATGAATCTGAGAAATTAAAATCCTTGAGTTAGTTTTACCGAACAGCGTTCGACTTGACGTGGTATGAAAAAGCCTGGACACCTAAAGGCGACGTAGACTTGCCAGATGTGACCGTGCCCAACTGAACTCATTTGCTGCTGCCCCAAATCTAGATCAAACAGCAACAAGTCCAAGAAGCGTCTCGAATTCTTACGGAATCCTGCGCGTTCCATAAATTTGCATTAATTATTAAACCGATGCGTATCTCGCGCGAACGCTTCGCATTGATTGTGACGCTGATACCAACAAAATAAAATATATTATTCTACGTGCCGATTAGACCGCTATAATTCATTTTAGTGAAAACAGCTCACTTTGTACATTGTACGGCATAAAGGGGTTAGCCGAGATCGTAGCAAAGGTGTGCCTTATCTGATTCTTGTTGCTACCTTTATTCGTGTTGCAGTCACGAGGTTCGCTTGCGGTAAAAAAATGTTATTCAACGAATGTTCTTTTTTTGTAAGTTTCTAACAACAACATTTTTAGTCTACTTTAGTTTGTTTTAGTAAATTAAATACATATTATGTGTACGTTGTATAACGCATCGTCAATCGGTAGAGAGTTAAGATCAGGAAACGGGATTTCGAGTAGGTACTTACTTACACAATAAATGTTAAGTAATATACCTAAATGTTTTTGTCCACGATCATCGTCATGTTTAGAAACTTATTAATTCACATATTAGATACATGAAAAGATTTTACACATTTTAACATTTTAATATATATATCACTTCAAATCTATCGATGCAGAGGCCAAGCAAAATCTGCCTGCTTACGAACGCACCCTCCGGTTCTATGAAAGAAACTTGTTTATAACGAATGTTCTCGTATTTTAAGTGACAGTTATGTGTAAGGCGACATGTATGCGGTTCATTTCTGATTTTTCGTTTGAGATTGCTTAAATAGACTGAAATTTATGGACGGACGAAGTGCTATTTCCGTCGGACGAGTTCGAGTTGAGATTTATACGAATTTGAAACACGATCCGGGACACAAGTCGAAGGAAATTTTAATTGGATTATATTAACTTATACTGCGCTGTTACGGACTGACTGGGCTTACAGTAATGAAAATTGTCGTACATTATTATTTATGTTTTCGATGCAAACCCGAAAATACATATCTTGATATTTCTTTGGGTCACGTTGTTGTACTATTATATAAATGTCCTGGATTTCATTCTCGGTCATGCACATGTTTTCATGACATTTTTTGTCTGTACTAAATGTTTAAATTTTAGTACTCTCTTTGTGTATATGGTACTCATAACCATCCCTAGCATGGAGGTAGGAGAATGAAGCACTAAAATTATGTTTTGTGGTTGCTACTGCCTACAAATCATTCCAATTAATCATATATTTTGACACAAGCGTTTGCGTGAACTGGTACACGGCGCATAAACATGGTTTCGAATTACCATTTTGTTTTTGTCTTTTAATTTTTTCACGTTCCTCGACAAAATCAAATGTCTGTAGTTTTTTTTATTTCTTATGATGTCTAAGTAATCTTTGCATTTATATGAATAAGTGAATTAAATCATTCCAAGGATTCGCTCGCTACATTGTTTCATGATATCGTTGATCAAAGTTATTTTAGCGCCCGTACGCGGGCGTACGGCCGTACAATGTTTTAAGTTTATTTCGAAGTGCTAAGCTTTTTCTGTGCGAACATTTATTCATTAAATTCGAAAACAACGGTTGTACATAACGGATAAATACATATTGTATTATTTTACGTAACTTTGTATTGCTTACGATAACAACCTTTCGCATACACAAAAGTTATTTATGATCTGTTGGCCGTCTAAAAAATAGTTTTTAAGTATTTTTTTATGAATGGTTAATGGGTGTTTAGTTTATTTTTCGAAGCTCCAATGTAAGGGCAGGTGCACCCGGTTATTGGCTGAGCGGTATCGCAAAAAAGGCGAATATAACTGTCTGAAAGCGAATTATGAATGTCTAATACCAAAATTTGCGAATATCTAACGCACATGTTACTAGTCACGAGATTGTACTGATACCTAAAAATAATTATATGCAAACACCTGTTTAATTTCGCCCATATCAATTTTAGGGCTGTCAACCTATGGTTTTGATGTACTGATAGTCTCCAAGGTCGAATGGTAATCGCCCCAAAATCAATGTGGCCACTAGGGAACCATGACCTTGGTTGAACACGCTTATCTGAGCGAGCGAATGTTTTATTATATTTAATTATGATGGATCGTGTCATATTGAGGTATGAGTTTCCGTTATTATATGTAAATTTAACTTCGATATTGTACAACACTAACAAATACTGTTACTCGTATCTTACGTTATACATGTTTAATTTAAATTTCGTTTTGTGCATCAATTCATTTCATATAAGTTAAAATTCGTATGTTAAAAGTCTAGTAAAAACATAAATGTAGGTTAATATAATTCTATCTGTGCCGTATTTAAAAAGAAGTAAAAGTACTTAAAATTGTATAAATACTTTTATAGCAAATATGATACGAATAACAAAAGCCGGCAGGTGCGACAGTAATGTTTCTGCTACAAACCGACGGGAGCGCCAGCGGGACGTAAATCTTTTCCTTTCTTTTCCTGGAAAAGTGCACGAGAGCGAAAACTAACAGAGAAAAGGAACGAACTCCTCAGTAACACTCCAGTGCGCTAATTGTTTAAGGTGCATGTAGCTTTGTGTAATGGAAATGCATCTTTTCATACGGTAATGGTCTTCCATTTCCACTTCTGTCTCATAACATTTTGATACATTATTCATCTCTATTTAAAATGATGTTTTCCTTGAATAAGATGTCTAAAATTACTGAATACAGGTAGTTTTCTAGGATACTTAATAAACAAAATGGAAGATATCAAAATAAAAATTGTGATATATTCAATTAACATTTCCAAGTAGGTAACTGTGCTCATTTTTCAATAAAGGGCGACAACGCTGCTCGATCGTTTAAAACAAAATAAATTCGAAAGTCACATAAAGATTTCGACGCTCCTCGACATTCGGAGAATCCGACTGGTGACGTAAATCACGGAGTTTAGAAAAAAAGAAAGACGATATAAAGAACTTACGTGAAAGTTCAAAAATATCATCCGTGAATATAATTATAATACCGAACACCCGCTGGTTTCCGGTAGACACACCTTACTATTGTAAACATCGCAACTCGATACGGTCGGACTCGATTAAAACTCGATTCGCGAACTATATATAGGTCTGCTCACCTACACACAACGATTAATTTCGTGATAAATCAAACATAACTAATCAAATCTTGTGTTCTAAATATTTTTACTGAGAATTGAAAGATTCATTCATTTTAATTCATTTTAACATAACACACCCCTGCTTGACCAATAACTATGTAACTGTAGGTAGGTACTGTTGTAGATCGATAATGAATCGACGAACAAAGGATGAATTATTTCGTTCTACGCAATATCCTCTATACATATTCTAGAAAATAAATTAAATTGAAACTCGAGAAAATCTAGTAAAAATTACAATGAGAAATACTTTAGTTGCGAATACGTACCTACTTATAAATAAAATATAAGTTTGAAATCCTACCTGGCGGTCGACGGTATGTGAATTGCAAATATCACTCGTGTGGCAGAAAAGTATAAGTTATGATAGTGCGAAAGTTTATATATCTGATAAGAACAATAATTATATGCGGAAACATTCATCATACGTTTTTGAATAAGACGTCTTCATTTTAATTAAGATTTTAGTAGGCACAGATTTAATTGTCCTAACAGGATAATTAATCTTAATTTTTTTTTCTGTGAGCAAATTCAAACAATAGTGTGGATATACGATACGATGTTAATCATTACGTGTGTAATTAAAACAGCAATTAAACTAAGCCGGAAGCGGCGCCGAAATTGTCCATTAACCGTAGGCGCACACACCGCCGCTGTCTCGTGTTTTTTACTTCTCCACAGATATCTATATTTTCAGGGCTTTAATTTTCCTATATTCAATAGTCTCTTCACTATCACGCCAGGTGTTCAGGTCTATTGTTAGCAATACTAGTTTTTAATGTAGATATGTATCTCTTTTAAATTTAAATATACATATGTACATTTTAAATTGACTTAATTTACTCGTTATTCTGATAACATATTTGCATACGTCTTTCTAGATTGTTTTTATTGTGTAATTCAAATATAAGTCTGTTTTGATAGTATAATTTTGGCATAAATTGGTTTTTAATAGGCTGCTATAGTAATAAAGTCAACATTATAATAACTGGTCTGTTATATGATTATAATAACTTAAACATGTTCTAGTTTGGCCTTCCAAAAATTCTACAAGCAAAATTAGAAAATGCGGAGATGCGTGAAAAAAATCACCAGAAAGAAAAAATTATAAAAGTTACTCTGTGGCATGTTATCAGGAAAATCTATGACTAGTACATCTTTACAGTACACTAAAGAGTTATGGCAAGTAAAGTTATTTCCTTTTTAAAACGGCAACTTTAATTGTTGATGTCTTCATGTTATGTTAAGTGGACACATGAAGAGTTAGACAATTTATTGGTCGAAACTGCTCGTTGTTACCCACGTCTCATTTTCTGTGGCACAAAACGTTCATTTACATTGTAATACGGTACACTGATAACTATCTATTATTGACGTAAAAATACTAACAAACGTAATCGTAAAACGTAGCAAATCTATCTATAAGATATCCTGAATAGGATTGTGGGAATAAAACTATAAAGGCCATTTGGAATTAGATTAAATTCGGTTAGTATTTGCTTCTAATCCATTTGTTTGTTTACAGATACAATATGTAGGTACATTTTATTTCAGATATAATAGAACATTTGATTATACATTTGAGTAGTAATTGGAAAGAATGAGTGGAACTGTTAGTAATATCAATAGATACAAATTTTACCACATTCTATCTATCGAATTATCCGCCATTAATAATATAACATTAAAACAAAAACATTTTCCAACTTCCGAACATACTTAAATACTGTAGGTATTATCGTAACATCTGCCTCCAAAGAACATAATTATCTACTGTAAGGAATTGTTACTATTGCAAAAAATTAAGCAAAACAATCATGCAACTCTAATACACGATTCAATCAGTATGCAAAAAATAACACTCAACATAGACAGTCGTTACATATAAAAGAAAAACGTGAGCACGTTTCTAGAAGTTTCTACAAGTTTTTAAATCGGACGATTTTAAACCATTTGCTAAAAGCTCGGTAAGTTCCCCTCTTAAGAAAAAAGCTTTCGTACTCGGAGGACGTTAAAAGCAATAGACTTTGGGTTCCTTGAGACTAAAGTTAAATATCCATTTAAATCTTCGACGCTAGCAGGACGCCCATTGAGAATTCAGCGCTGCAGCGTAGAGAAGCGCTTGCGAATATATTTATTTTATCATTTAAGCTATTTTCGATGCACGTAATACATGAAATTTATTTTAATAGAGTTTTTATAAGCACACTGAATTGGTTTGATTTTCTCTTACAATTAAACATTTTCATACATTTTATCTCTTAATATTTACAAGGTTTTACATCACTGTCACTGATGACAGCTAAGGTTAATTTGAAAACATTTTCATTGAAAACTGTGGCTTAAACACAATCAAATCATTAAATATTTTCCACTACATTGGATTACGTTACGAATCAATCAACGCTGTAATCTCACGGAAGGATCTTGGAATTTTAGAAAGTAGTAACATGACTTTGATTAAGTCAAGACTTATTGGATTAAGACTGTTTGTTCCAGAATATTCATTTCAAATATGTGTAAAACACGCAATTACATTTATCATATCTTCATAAAAATGCAAAGATATACGAGTAAAATGCAAATAATAAAATTAAAGCTATTTTGTATGTGTTACTGTAAAAAAATCGTAAAGCTCGTAGTCCACCTTCACGGGAAGAAAGCGCATCAAGCGACAGTGCGATACTCCTACCTAGCAGTACATAGCTTCGTCGACGACGGCACTAAATCAATACGAGCCATCACCCCCTCACCCCACCCCTTCAAGCCGCTTTCCCGCCGAAAGCAGCCACCACCCTTGAAAAGCTCGCGAGCTGAGCTCCTACTTCTGTTCGGCTTTGTGGAGTGTAGCACGAGCGAGACGTCTTGGGATTTGTACATAGAACCGAATTGACAGTTCGCAATTTGTGATTTGTTCTGGGCAACAAGTTATCTATGTAGGTATCTCCTTCAAGTTTTATTTGCATCCAGAACATAACATTATATTTTATTAATAACAGTTATGTTCAATTCTTAAAATTAATATTCAAAAATTTGTATAAACAATAAGATAAGTAACACATGATTTTCATTCAATTACTGCCTTAATATCAAGTATACTTTGCATGATTTATTTACTACTTTACTCAGTGGTTTACACTATTTGATCTTGGAAACTAACAGATAGTCTTATAAATATTTAAAACGCTAACACTAGAATTATTTGGGGATATACTGATGTAGCATTTTCCACACTGAAACATATGTTTTTTTATTAAGAAAACGATACCGAAACAAGCGAGCTGTCGACAAGAATCAAACCATTGTATATTTTTTAATCTCAAATTATCCGATAATTAATTCGCACAAATTAGTCAACACAGTTTGATGTCAGTTTTTTGTTGTAAATTGAAATATTGCAAAAGCATTAACATCACGCGGTCCAGCTATAATTATCCGTAATGTTTCTACTAAACGACTGTATAAATCAAACATGCGACGCTATTGTTCGATTCGTGTTAGATTGATAGGGTTTCCCAAGTGTGAACGAGACAGATAATCATTCAAGGCTTTCGGGTCATGTGTGATTGTGTATGTAAAAATTTTCGAGAGTTATGTGACATTTTTAAACGTGATTGTCAATAGTCGAGCAAAATGTTCTAGAAGCGTTTTCATCAGATCAAAAAGGATTAGTAGATGAACGAATTAAATATATATTTTTTTAATTATTTACATTTATAAGTTTTATACAAAATTTTCGAATATACTACTTTTTTAGCGAGAAAGCATAAAAAAAATTTTGTGGGCTTTTAGTAAGAAAACGATTTTCGTCTTATTTACATACTAAAAGATTGAACCCCCTCTCATATTCTTGTTGTTTTGAAGCGCTCAATCCATTAAATCCCTTTGCCATTTATCACTTTCCTGCCAGATTTTATAAGGTAGGCAGAAAGGCTATTATTTAACTGTCATGCATGTTCGTAATTAAGTTATGAAAAATCGAGAAAGACGTTCGTTTCAAGATTTAGTGCTTATTCTAATATACCTCGTTGCTATCGACATTTTAAAAATGTATTTATCTATCTATTAATTTATTTATCTCAACTTTTCTTACTAAATTTTGTAATCTTACCAATACGCTCTAAGTTCCGTACACAATTATCCTTATACCTGAAAGAAAATTACATAAATTATTAAAACTATTCCGAGTACACTCAAGTTACGACTATATTACAAATAAGTATATTTGAGTATTAAAATATATACCCAAGATAAAATTATTTAATACATTTATTCAAAATTATTCAAAATACAATTAAAATTTTTAAAATGTTCTTATATCGTCCTGTACCTCATATACTGTACAATTCTTTTTTTTACTCCCTCAGGAGTAAATATAAGTAGATTACGAAGAGAATAAGTAATCTTACTCATAATATTCAAAACTATAACATTTTGATCCACAAGAGTTAGCATAATTATGTGTTTATGTACAATATACATAGACAAGTATATAATTCGTTTGTTGGAGAGCGACAGGCAATAATGAAATAAGCGGAGGATAAATATAATAAATCTCGGGCAGACGAGGGAGACGCAACTTCCTCTTTCGATATTTGAATTTAATTTAGCATAGCTCTGTCCCTTTTGTTTACTTCATTCTTTCTCTCTCGTTTTTTTACTACGCCTAGACACAAAAATATCACGTTTTAAGCATACACTACTTGGTGGCCGCGGCTGCGTTTGTGCGTAAACCTAAATAATTAATGTTTATATCATATATTCTATAAAAAATTGAATTTTTTTTTCTTTCATATATTCTATGGGTTGATTTCAATAAAAGCAGTCCATGTTGTTTTCCAGGATTCAAACTCGTTAAAATTCAAAACTATCACATTTT
>DWME01008068.1:0-12039 GCA_018244795.1 Parelbella ahira ahira
TACTGCTACTATGCTATTGACGGCAGATGATTATATCATGATGAAAATAAAAAGTTGTATTTTTATGTATATTAGAACTATACAAAGGCACGTTAGCTTTCACTTAAACATAGCTTTTAGTGACTTTTCAATTTTCGTATTTGAAGAAAGGGTTTTATTATGTGATATAGGCTTGCGCTTGGCCAAGATAGAGCTCGATGAAAAACTAAAACTGATAGTAATACGTACATACACGTTATATTCATAATTCAGACAAGTAGTGTGAACGATTCTTTTGTAACTCTTACAAATGTTATATTTTACAATTGTCGTATTAAATAAATGCATTAAAAATATCCGTGTCAAAGATTTTATCCGGCGATCTTTACCGGAACTTACGAAGCCGGTGGCGGCGCGCAGCAAGGAGCGGTAAAGAAATTTTCATTAAGCCAGCTCATATCATTCGCTGTCATGATTCATCGTTTCCCGCATTTGAAAGTCAATCTTATTCATATGAGTATTAAAAAACATTTCAGCTCTAACAAAACTCCGACCCACTTACGTTTTTTTGTCATTTTCGCCGCTTACTCATTGGCCGTAGAGAGTGTTCGGATAATACTATTTTACGGTGGAAACTGAATCTCCAAACGCGATATATGAAACATAAATAAAATTTTATTATGTACTTACACATTTCATTCATGTCGTCTGTTGGGGGGTGTGGCCACTTAACTTGAGCAACGCATTATTGACCTCAATTAATAAATATTAAAAAAGAGATAATTTCAAAACAATCACTAAATCGACGTTGATGTAGACGCAACAGTCACATAAATAATTAATGTACTCGAAAGCACTACGAAATATTTTTGACAATTTCACTTTTGCTACGAAACGTTCACGACGCAGAAACACAAATAAAAAATCATATAGCTATATAATATCCAATTATACAAAAAATAGCGGTTTGTATAATATAAATATCGTGTTCACTTCACTCCTGTAGAACAGTTCGCTGCGTATGCGCACGTCCTGTTACCCGTGGGTGGTACGAACGTGTGACGTGGAGTCGAAGCGATTGAAATTAACTAACAAACGACACTCACGGGCGGAACAATCGATTCTATCGTACACTTCGCTAACCAACGACGCGTTAGAACACCACATACCGCGGTACGACCGTTTTGAAGCAGTAATGTCCAGAGTAAGTTGAATAAATGCGGTCGTAGTGAAAAGCGCACTTGGTGGAGGCTGTAGGAGGGGGAACACAGCCCAGACGTTTTAACTGTAGTCGGCTCGCCTCAGTTGTTTATGTTCAAACGAGGCACGTGCCATAGGGAACGTACGAGAATTGATTATTTAACACGAAACGCATGTTTTTCGTGTGAACTTGTTAAAAATATATACATATGTTCCACATATCGTCAGCTACTTTGTTTTTGATGTACGATGATAGACTACTTTCATCTTTTTATTTTAACGGTATTATTATTATATGATCACGCCACATCCCTGCGAGGTTAGCAGAGAGCACAGACTACCACATATCTCTATTCACACAGACTTGACGTGTTTCTGCTACACATCACTCTTTACGTGCAGCTATTTGGAAGACTCCTAACTTTCCCTTTAGCCAGTATATAACCGTTTTACTTTTAACCATAACTTTTTATATGTACACGTAAAATTGTAAATGCTACTTTTAAAGTTATGCAAATACTCAGTGCAAACGAAGGATGTGCCAGTCGCAACAGGTTTAACCTGTACCCATTAGATGTTAGCGCGTTTTAGAAGTTAGTGGTCATTTTATACGGTTTTCAAGTTTTTAAATTTCTACATAGACACGTTCAAAATAATATGCAACACTACGTACAGCAGCATTTTGTAAATCGCTCACTGAGGTATAACTCTGTAAATAATGTAATGTTTTCCTAGCATTTCCATTTTCTTGAAATGTTTAAATTTAATTTAAAACTTTTTTTTTATTTTTTCACGTCCGATCAACTAGTAGCACTTAAGACAGGTTTATAGAACTATACTTTAAAAAAAAACTCAGTAACATTCGTATTTAAAAATATACTGAGTCACGGTCGAACTTTGAACATTAGACGACCATTAGCATTTTAATATTATTGCTACTATTATAACATCACGCCTTCATGTTAGAATGCAGACGGAAAGACAGACAGCCCGATAGCTCTAATGTGCTACTACTTTGTAGTATTCTATCAAACACGTTACGTAGAAAATATGTTTTGACTTTGACTCACAATCAGAACATCGCCAAACCTTCAGTAGATAAGTTTGTTAATTGCTCTGTGAATGGCCGGATATAGTATCACAATAGTCAATTGAGGAGTTATGTCATCATCATTGTTTCGTTTATGTTAATCTCGCCCCCACCCAACAATCGACGGGAAGTGCTCTTGGACACTTGGCCCCCGTTCCAAACAAAACAAGGGCGAGATTTGCCTTTTCATTTGTTCAATTATAGTTTACCCTGTTTTTTTAATTAAAGTTATTGTTTGTTGTTTGTCAATTCATGATTTTTCTTCTTTATTATTGTATTTATCTTATTTACCTTCGTCAGTAGGTATATTGCACTGATTAACAAACACAACTGTCAGAAAAATTAAATATGAAACTTCGATTTATTAGATTCACATCTTTTTTTAAACATTTTGACAATCTTCATTTTTACGATTTCCTTCTCTCCGTCTTGAGGTACACAACTTTGGTGGGACTGACATTATTAGTAAAAACTAATTATTTATCGATGGATTGTAAAGGAAAGTATTAATTTTCCATTGGACCAACACAAATGTTTATTAACTTGTTATTCTATAAATGTTTTGACAGATAATAAGATGGGTACCTAAAACCTTTCGCGCCGATGTCGTTATTTATAGTGTAATTTAAAAGTTATAAAATAAAATTGATTAACAACATTAATACACTTATTAATTCCTGTAACATAATACAGACCTTATTTTTGGGTCATCCAACCAACTTTAGAAATACTACGGCAAACATTTGCTAAAATAAAAAATTTAAAAGAGATTAATTCGAAATTTCCTTAATGGTAATAGATAATATTCGTCGCTGAATGTAACTAATAATTAATTAGGATCAAAATATGGCCACGAAATAGGCATCAAAATTAAACAGATCAAATGTTTTAGTTGAGGTTTGGGTTTTGGGGTATCTTGAGTCGTACAGTCATTATCTAGAAAATATAAGAGATGGCAAGAAATAACAAGGTGTAACATCCTTCAGGAATACCCAATTTGTTTTTTATCAAGAGCAATTTTTACGATAAGCAAATTTACCCATTTGTTGACAGAACTCGTTATTGGCACACTGGTCACACGCAACGATTGCGAAAATCGCGGGAAAACTTTAATAGGCGAGGTCGATGGCGCGGCTGAGTCAAGTAATGACAACTTACAATGTTGCACCCGCGGCAGGCACACAGATCGAAGATTGTTATGCACTGATTAAGACATGTATTGCATTATGGAAATTTCGAGAAAGTTCCCATTACTGAATGAGACGATTAAAAATTTATATTGTAAGAAAGCAAAGTAGGAACTAAGGGATGCTTTTATTATTATTATTACATTGCTTCATAAATTCCCTTCCGGGATAGACAAAGATCCTCGAATACCATATATTTTTATCTTTGCAGACCTTCCGAATGCTAAATATTTTTATTTATATATTTACAGACCTGATGTCCTTCTTCATTTATCATTTTCTTCAGGCGTGCATATCATTTCGATTTCTCAGACTACTGAAGATTTTATACAGATGTGAAAAATTTGTTAAACGACACAAACATATGTGTATATAAACAGAGATTGACTTGCTTGAATTTAGTATTATTCTCAAACTGTCAATAATTTATCAACCGTAGCAAGACGGAAGACCAAAATCGTAGCCCGAATGTAACCTGTCACATTAGTCATGCGATTTGATCTTTAATATATCGTTGCAACGATCGAACCGTGAAATTGGTAATACGATAATATTGGAGCCGATTTCAGTCTGTAACACAAATCTATAGGTTTTTTTTTATGTTTTAGGCTTGCCAAGAGTCGTGACAGAACAAATTCAGTTGTCTAGCATTTAGCACCACACGTTGGAATAGCTGTAAATAAAACACTGTAGATAAAAGAAGCAAAAACATTACATTAAATTTTAATAATTGGCATTGATGAATAGAATTTGAAGAAATCTACGATGTGCATAAGTTATAAGCTTGAGTCTAAGCAGATAATTTTGACCTTTATGGACTAAAAAAAGATTATCGTGGCCGTTGTCTTTTTAAATCGTGCGCATTGTTTAGCCTAGTTTCTTAATGTGTAAACTAGAACGGGTCCTTAACGTGACTTTTGCCGATTACATCAGCCCAGGCGTGGGCTAAACTTGCGAAACCTAGTTTTTGACCTCCCACGCCTCGGTCATTTCACCTTGAACATATTAAAGCTTGGAAACATTTGTAAACCTACAAGCTTTTAGAATTATTTAGGTTGTATAATAGATTTGTTTTTTTTTTTTGAAGTATTAGTAACAATAGAGATTTTTTCTTTTTTTCTTTCAGTAATAGTAGACGTATGGACCATATAGGCATATAGTCTATATATGAACATTACCACATCAAAATGTCTCCACATTACTAAGGACCAGCTTCTTGCTTGGACTACATTGAATCTCCTTACGCATCAGCTAAGTTGTAGGTAAGTATCAATCAGTTTGAGGGCGAGCGTTCATTGCAGCTCACCGATATTGTTGGCAAGGGAAATTCCGCCTGGAGCTGATTGGTTAATGCTGCTCGATAGGAGTTATTTGTATCAATGCTTTACTGATCACAATAAGTATCATGGCTTTACGAATAATTAGTAGCGTAAATTACACGAAGAATGGTTTTATGAGTCAAGTAATAAAGTATAACAATATCAAGATTTATTGCTAATTTCACATAAAGAGCTAATTTTGTTTGAATACGAACATGTGATTTTTTATAAATTTCATTTCTTATATTTTACTGTTACTTGTAAAATATATACTTATAAAATAATCAAAATAAAACATATCCAATCCGAGTAGCATATTTTTTATTATAATTAAAATAACTATTACAGTACGTTATTCATACACACATACAAACGCACAGTATTTTTTAGTTATCACACACATGCTTAGACTGTTAAGTTATTTATAAGTCCAAACCACACAGTTATTTAGTTAAAAAGACACAAAGAGGCTCCGTCTATTTTTACCTTCTAATCCAGCGAAAAAACCTGTTGGTTCTTCGGTTTCCTTGTTTCTTCTTCTTCCCCATCCTTTTTCACTGAATTAATCATAAAACACTTCCTTTGCCACTTCACTTTAAAATCTAATTATTGGCTATGAACTACAACTGTCAATTCAAACCAAAAGCACTTTGCTCCTTTTAAACATTTCAACACTGTTTCTGGCCGGCACAGGACTCCATGCTTGGGCTCTAATGGAAAAAGCGATTGTCTTAGATATTCGGCGTGCTATACGAGATAATATCATAAAAAATAATTTTAATTAGGCGTATCGACATTCAAGTTTAATAAATCAGGGCACTAAATCTATTACAAAATGTTTAAGTAATTGAAAAACAACACTTGGCAGGGTATTCACGAAAAATGGCGATCGTTACTAAAGGGCTAAGGAAGTACATAAAAATATCAGTTTTATACGTTCGGATATGCTAGAGTTTTTAGAAAGGTTTGGAATTAAAGGAGATCTAAGATACGTTCGAGTTAATCACGAAAAGCGGACACGGCCAATTTATGGCAACTGTGCGCTTAGGCATCACCAAACAGAAAAATTACCAAATAGGTTTTGAAGAGCGGCGGCGCGAGTTAAAAATACAGATTATAAAACTAAATTTTCCTGATACAGATCAAATAGAAAATAACAAGTTTCGTTTACAGTATGCGTCGTGAGGGGAGCACGCGGCGCGACTGGCTCGTGGCCACGTTCAAAATTAGATCTGAAAAAAATAAAACCAATGGCTGCACATTGCGAGAAATGCAGCGCGTGAGTGTCCAATTTAATTTTAATCTGTGGAGTACCCACCTTTAGGGGAAGATTTTTTTACATATTTTCAAATGCCTTTGTAAATTATAAACAATTTAGTAGATGGAAATACGTCTTATACACATTTTTTTAAAATTACTTATTATTAAAATAAGTATATGATCGTCAGTGAGTGACATACATATACCTATTATTATTTGTTATAAGACTGCGAGTAATATAGATAGGCAGTCTTTTTAATTAGAGCGTACTTCATCCCTTGCATAACAGTTTTTACCTGCAATCACCAAATTTGAATATCGGTCTTTAACGATGTTTTAACTAGACTGTACAATCTAGAATATGTCTACTGATTACTCTTAAGTATATTAGTGCCTAGTGGTAGTAATAAAATTTGGTGCAGTTCAAATTTTAATTACTGGTGTACTAAGCCATTATTTACTTATTTTTTATAGTCAGTTTTATGGTTCTTTGTTCTCCCATATCTACAGTTCTCTGCATATATAAGATACGTATGGATTCTTTTTAATTATTTGTTTTAAGAAAAATTTTTGCAGAAGGATTGAAAGTACCCGCCTAAGTACATATTTATATAAATGTTTCAAATACAAGTAACAAAACATATTTATGTGACAGTGATGATTAAATAAAGCTTACTATAAACCGCATACACCACACAGCATAAACCCAATTCATGCCAAAGCTCGTAAAATATAAAGAAAGAACAACAAAGATTGCGTCACTGTGATGCAATACAAGTTTACTTGGCTGCCCGCCACTATCTGTGACATAGACAAGAATGAGGAAGAGTGAAAATACGCGCGAACGTGAAACGTCAGAATATAATTTTATTGATACCCACGTGGACTAAAGACAGAAGTTGATTATCTATGGTTGAATGACATTACATAGGCTTTGTCAGTTTATATTATATCTATTTTTTAACTTTGTATGTAAGGGAGCGTTCATTAATTACGCGAGACGTTCCAGGGGGCGAGGGGGTCAAATTGAATTCCACTTTTGAGATACGGACGGTCTCAGCAAATATTACGTTTTTTTTCTTCGCAAGAAAGAGTTGCTATGCGCAAGCGCTAACGGCTTAGAGTGGCTAAATCAGAACGAGGTTGAATGAGCAGATGATTTTACTGAAAATCATGTCTCCATGTTGGTTCCAATAGTCACTCATGAAACTGTGCACTGAATTAGAAAGACTATTCTTTTATGAATCTTAGTAGTGACGATCTAAGTATTTTATTGTTTACTTTTCACTGTAATTCTAGTCTACTTGCTCAGTAATCTTAAATAATAGTCTTTATTAGTCATAAATACAAATATTAAGAAAATACTTTTTTCTTTTTAGAATAAATCCGATACGTTACGAGATACATGCATTTTGAAAAATTTCATGTAAGATTGTAGGATAGAGGAGGGGGATTAAGCAAAATCTCACGAAATCTCACAAGTGGGGGGCAGGGGGTTTCAAGAAACTAAAATCACCTCACGTAATTAATTGACGCCCTAAAGAAAAATTCGAATGCAGACAAAAATTAATTTTTCTAATTTAGAATTTCTATTAGTGACTCGGAGTCTAGAATTGTGCCCGGTGTATGGCAATAGGCTCACCGCCTATTCCATGGGACTTAAACGTAACTGGTGAAACGTGGGAGTGTACTACAGTCCTTTGCCTACCCCTTCGAAGATTACAGGCGTGATTTACGTTTTTAATATAAAGTTTAGCCTGTCTTTCATGTTAGAAATCCTTATCTGATTTTGAAGATTTCAGGTGTATAATGAATGGACACATAATGTTTCAAATCACGGCATATTATTTCCACCTACCTTTATCCATAGGTATTGTGAATTCCCACATCAATTCTACAAACATTTAGTTTTCATAAATTCTTTTTTAAAAATGCTTATGAGTACTAAAGTGCCGCCCCAATACTGTTAGTAATATAAAGCACGCGCAGAAGTTCAGCAATCACCAATATTTCAACCTCAGTGGGAACAAAATGTACGGCGCATTGCAGTATTGTTAAACCACAACTCGGCGTGGCGGTGTTAGATTTACGCGCCGCTCAGATATTGAATACAGTTTTTCGTGATAAACTGGCGTTTCAGTGTCATCTTAATGGCCGCAGTGAAATAGTGGAGCGAGTGTGACGCATAGCCAGTCGTCGTTGCAGCCCGTTCTCAATAGAAATTCACTTTCAAAAGCATTTGCCAACATCCAAAAGGAAATCTGCAAAAGCTGACGTGGTATCTTCGATTTATATATATATTTATTTATATATATATTTATATATTTACGACATCTATGATGAACAAAGATTTCCAATACTCATAATAATACCTTCGGACGTTTTGAACAACGCTGTGTGACTTAAAACTAGGCACAACATGTCCTACGGTAGGCATACATTTGGTGAACTAGAACGATGTTATTACAATAGCTATTTGAGTAGGTATGTCTTCTACGAGTTATAAGAGTGATTTGGAAATGTAATAAGGACGAGTGGTCTTTACAAACAAACCGTAACATAAATTGTTGTTAGTAGACATTTGATTAAAGTGTTGCTTGTGCAAACATTTAATATACAAAAGTTGATGTACGTTTGTATCGCGAACTATGAAAGTACATTATAATAATTATATTTGTTTGAAACTTTCCCATCGCGCAAGAACAAAGCGGACGATACAAATGGAAGGGAGAAGTATAAATATTTATTGTACAGGTGGTATAAACCGCTGGAGGATATTGAAGGATAAATTGATTGTGCGGGGTCGGTTTTCCATTTAGATATGGAAATTTCCGGGATTGTGTACGAAAATCTTCGATTTTACCTTTTTTCAAACAAATCATGCTAAGAGCTATCACGGCTCTAGCTTAGATACTTCGCAATCTCTGTAAATTACTTTTCTAAGGTCGCATTAGAACACGGTTCTTCGAAATTCAAATCGTAATTTTCAAATATGAATAACCTCTTATATCTTTGCCATAGCTTTCTTTCATTATCACTCCAGTCAAATGTTGGTTACAAAAATTATTAGTTATTAGCGACGTTATATCAATTAGATTCAGTTGCTTAGTATCAGCATGCTTGTCCAAAACATAGTCAAAGTCTAGGGGTTTTAGATTTCAGTCTCGTACTCCGGGCGCTCTGGGTTCAAGTAATGATGCCTCTTTACAAAAAAAATTCTCATCCAATATTAAATATTTTTCATTATAACGATGAAGGAAGACAATTTGAAGAAACCTATATACTCTGGAATTTTTCATAATGTTTCTTTAAGAGTGTGAAGTGAAGTCGGAGAACCCGCACTTAGCCAGTGCTATCGACTATGGCCTTAATCAGTCTAAAAGAAGATCCGTCTCTAACACTGAACCAATAAAAGGGTTGATGATGATAATAATGACGACTTAAGCAATTCAAACTTAATAATGGACTAACAATGACCTTATTGAAAACCACAGCTCCAGCAGTAAATTTAGACTGATTATGATGACAGTAAAAAGTAGGTACATATAACCATAAATAAAAAATTCAACATTACCCTCGTACGAAAAAAAATTAATAAATATTCAGCAATTGATAGACACAGCGCCATCTCAATTTTGTCGCCGACAGCGCGGCCCCCGGGAAAAATGGAAACTATTCAAAAATACATTATTTTGGTTACGTTTTCCATTAAAATACCCCATTTACCTCCGATGGTCGTGATATCGAAAATATTTTAGTCGTAGCAATTTATATTCACACAAACCTGCGAGACCTGTGCAATTAGGGCTGTCACAGTCATTATATGATGTTTATCTTGCCTTTATAACACTGTGATAGCAAGTAAATTTCTGACCATTGATTCAGGGCGTAAAAATAATTATCTCGTGAACATTTATTGTAATAATGAATACTTTAGACATTATTTTATTGATATGTTAATTATCTTCCTCAATTCCTCAGGCTCAGTTATCGTAAGCTTATTGACAAGAAATAACATTCGTCAGGTGGACCAAATTTTGAGTTTAAATATTTAACTTAAATTTTTAATTCTCACGTACTAATGTTACCATCATTGGAATTACAGAGTTTTAATCTCATCCGTCTCATTACATACGCGAGTGTCGCGACTGTAATGACTTGTAACTTACATTGTTTGCGTTAACCAAACATAATACACGCTAGGGCTGTCAGCTAATAGAAACCGAGATCCTGTCGCTGTTTTTATTAATAAATTTGGAATAAACGACACCGATAAACGTCGACGAATGATTGACTTTTGTTACAAACGGTCGTCCATATGTAATTACATAGTTCAATAAAGAGATTGCAATATTGTTTTATACCACATTTATATGTATTATGTAAATACTAAGTTACATTGCTGTAGAATATTGAAGTTATATAAGTACTTGGCTGATTTGTAAAATTTATAACATTAGGTTCAGTTAGACGGTTTTCATGCTCACTGCGCATGACCTACTACGTGTTCATAAATTTCGTTTAAAATTGATACATACTAAATTTGGCAATTTCACTATCAATAATAAAACGCTTTGATAGTACGAATGTACCTTTCACGTAAATGGGAATCGATGACTTGAATTTCCACTATGACGATCGTTATCAATTTCCGCTATTCAAACACAAGGAAACAATAACTCAAACCACCTACGTCCGTGCACGGATCGGGCGAGCGATAGCGTCAAACTTTGAATGTCGGAGGGTGCAACATACGTTCCAAATGTACTGGGGCAACCGTAGTTAGGTAATGGATGGAATCTACTAAACGATTCACTTTAAGACGGTACGTTTGTGCACATATACATATATAGTAAGTATATATACATATATAGGAAGCATATATAGTATAAAGACGTTGTGTTAAAATATTAACCAACAAGGACTTTTAGGTATTACAAGAAGGCTTAGTAAAATTAGGAGTTCGTGAGCGGTGATCATTGGCATAGTTTCGCAATTTTTTAATTTTAAATACTGGTTTGGATATCCTGCCGATGATCTTGACTCATTGTTGGGTTGAAACTGGGTTTTCCTGATATCATCCCATACATTTATTTAGATAAATAGATGACGAAAACACACGTCACATTTAAGATTTTAGTTACAAGATTCTAGCGAATAATACTCAATGCCATGATCGTCACGAAAAAAAAAGTAAAAGTGAATGACCTGGTCTCAAGACAGTTTCAGTGTAATGAATAGCTCAACTGCTAGTCACATTGAATTAGCCACAAAAAGCAATGATAGACAAAGACACATAAATATCGTTGTTCCTGGGCTAAGGACCGTGTCTGAATAGATTTAAAGCAGCTGCAAATGGAACCTAGTATTAGCTCTAAGACAAACGCTATAACGAACGGAGCTTGACAAAGAAAACGAAAAGAAAAATTATGTGAATAACTGCTAATGAACAATGAGGGTAGAAGCAAAAAACCCGCAACTAACACACTGCGAAACAACCCTTATAAGCAAAGTTCGTTACTGTTAATACCCTCTGTTAATACCCCAAATGAAATTGAAATGAATGGACCGAAGTTATTTCTTAATTAGACGACGCAAGAAGTTTGTCTGTACGTCTCCTTAGAGCGGCGAAATGAGTGTTAAACTAAACTTGTTTACCTTCCAGAGCTGTTTATATGAAACTTCGCAAATACCGCCGTAGGGTAAAATTTTCCCGAAAGTACTACACTGGAACTTTACTCACTTCGGCGTAATTTAAACAGCACACATATCCATTTGTAGAATATTTCACCGTGGAACCAGTCTGTCGGTCACGGACCGCTTTTTATTTATATGTCATAGAGTACATTAAAAAGAGTACTTCTACCTAGCTTAATAATAAACCTAACAACGTAACATCACGCCTGTAATCCCCGAAGGGGCAGGCAGAGGACTGTAATACACCACCACGTTTCACCAGTTACGTTTTAAGTCCCATGTAATTGGTGGTGAGCCTATTGCCATA
>DWME01008069.1:0-12038 GCA_018244795.1 Parelbella ahira ahira
GTTGTATTGTACCGTACCATACCTTATTATACTGTCTTATTGTATTATACAATAAATTGCACAATGAGTTTATGAAATAATTATCTTATGTTAATCATTTGTCATAAGTTATTTATTATATATGTATGTTATTGACATTCACGTTATATGGTATTCATATTCGAATTATAAAAATTGAAGTAATTACACTATGAAATAATTTACTCATCTTAAACGTTTGTCACTTCTATAAGTTGTTAAGTTATTCTCGTATTTATTCGTTACAAAATTCAGATATCTATAATACAAAGAAACCAATAATAGCACTTCTATTCTATTCTTTTATTCAAAAGCTATCTATGAATCACAACGTGTATTCAGTATTTTTAAGTTATAAAAATATGGAACTATTATTAAACTATTTATTTCTTAATTGATCAACATTACCAGCCTACTCGTCTCGACTGCTGGACATAAGCCTCCCCAACAGCACGCCGTCTTCTTCTTAACTGATGAAAATGACTGATAAATTTCCCGCTATTATTGCTTATATCTTCATAAAGACACAATGTATGTCCCATTAGCTATCCGCTCACCCCCTCCCTCTACCCTGCCCCCTACGCCCCATAGCTACCACGTTGCAGTATCACTTCTAGGAAACGATAAGGTGCACGGTGACTCTCGTACGCGACGTATTTTTCAATATTCCCCATTAATATGCATTCAATGCGACGACTTACACTGAAATCGATTTAGTTGCAACATTTTAGTTAACCTGTTAGCAAAGTGCGGGGTCGTGGGGTCTATTCCTACTCGAAACAAATAATACGTAACAATACGCTTGTAGTCCCAGAAGAGTGTAGGCAGCGGAGTGTAGTACCCTCCCACGTTTCACCAGTTACGTTACGTCCCATGGAGTAGGTGATGAGCCTATTGCCATGCACCGGGCACGATTCCAGACTCCGAATCACAACTATAAATTCTAAATTAGAAAAATCCAATAGCAGCCGACCCGGGATTTGAACCCAGGACGTCTCGATCGGCAGTCACGCTTGCAACCACTCGATCAACGAGGCAGTCAAATTTCTTGATATATTACAGCAATGTAGCAATTCAACATACATACAACCAACAAGCAGAATAATATGTATGTGTTTACATCGCGTACGTGCGTTGCACAGAAACCGTCCGTTTGCCAACAATTACGAGAACAACATCTTAGCATTAATTCTTAAGTGTACAGCTTGAGAACATCAAGTATAAGCATTTGATTAATTAATCCTACGTTTTTTAATTACCTTACAGCAATTATCTGTTTAACACAGGTAATTTTACTAGTAAATTATTACCTGACGCTACTAACTGCATTCCTAGTTATACTCACTGTCAGATGTACTTTATTTAAAAACAAATCTCATAACAAATGGACGTAACTTGACATCTCATCATCATTATATTGTGTTTGTACAATAGTGAATATAACTATAGGGTTGGATGAACTTTCTCGTAAATATATATAATTCATTTTTTCCCAGAACACGCGCATCCCATATACACTTCCCCGATAGACACGAAACCAGAATCAAAACTAAAATGGTTACATGTAAAAGGGCGTAAATTGTGTGGGCTATGTGAGTACTTTTTAATGTATACTACTGCATTTCATTTAACAAGACCAACGTCAATCTTTCGCGTCTAACCAATAAACACAAATCGTTGTATTGAACCACATAAAACAATGAGATCAGTAAAGACTACATTTAGTAGTTACATGTTGTAATAAAATATAATATTAATAAAAGAATTAATATGTTTGAAAGTACAAAAAACATTACAAAGTATACTGGACACACGTTCCCCGAATTCAGATAACGTTATAACAAGTTTCCTTATATTTAAATCTTCCTACATAATATGTATATGTACTAAACAGAGAGCATTGAATGCCATATATCTGTCTCCTTACAGACATGATGTTTTCCTTTTATTTATGTATCATTCTATTCATACACACACACATACCTACCAGTTTCGCTCATATTTAAATATTTATAAAATGTACTAATTTATGTTCGTATGAGAAAAGCATATGACAAATCAAACAACTATTTCACAACGCAACTAAAAAGGTCTAATGTATGATTAAAAAAAGTGCAGGATTTTTCAAAGGAATGCAATACTCGTATGACTATAATGAACTAATGTACGGTTTTTGTAAATACTAACAGTAAAACATAATAAAGGTTTTGAAGGTTGGACGCAAAGTGTTCCATAAACCGCATAAAATAATTTAGAGACGAACATTATTTGACGTCCGTGTTGCTCGGTGTCGCGCGCCGGCGGACGGACGCGGTTCGAGCGACTTGAAAGGATTTCAGATGTGTCTATTTTCACTCACTTTGAACGTCTCCGACGTGTCGGTTTGTTTGTTTTTGCAACTTTCAAGTTGAAGGGGAATGCAACAAGAGGTGTAACCGACACCAAAATAGTCGTATTTTTCCCTTAAAACAGTCGTGACGTCTAATGTTAATGCCAGCTGAATGTTTAATTGACCGGTCCTGTCAGTGTTTGTCTGTCAATAACATTCCATTAGTTGCAATTTTCGTTTATAAACAATTCTCCATTAATATATCGATAACATTAATTTTAACCTGCGCAGATAAACATTATTTATTGAAACAGATATACCTACCTACATAAATAAAACTGCATAGGAATGTTGATAAATTCAAACAATATACAAGTACCTACATACTTATATTATCATAACCACTTATATTGTTGCAACGCTGGACACGGGTCTCCACTTAGAATGAGAATGATTAAAAAAAATACAGCATTCGTTAAATTAGATATATTCAAAACAAAAGTACCTATCTTTAAAACAGGACAAGACTTTCGAAAAAAGAAATCAGGTCAGAGCTGAATTAAACTTCAGCGGAGATATAACACAATTAGTTTATTGGAGCAAAGTTTGACAGGAACGATCGCATAAGTACTGCAACGTATAAAGTTGTGCTCGGCAATCGGGATTCACGTCACGGAAGACGAGTTGCCCGCGTCACGGGAATGTCACGTCAATTTGCAATCGCATTTTCAGCGCTCAACTTTGTATCACTTTTAAATTCTACAGCCGTAGCGAGCTACATGTATATAGATAAGTTTAAGAGTGTTATAAAGTACAGTCGTTTTGCATAGATCCATTTAATCTGTATACAAAAAATATCCATAACCATAGGTACACCGTATTTTTTAATTATACGATTATCTTAACACCGTCGCATATCACTATTCTCTCCGATATTCATGTAAAAAAGAGAGTCAAAACAAAATCTTTTATTATCTTTTTATTTTTACACTCTAATTTAAGTCTATCAAAAACTAAAAGTAATTAACGCACCATATAAAATAAGAGGTTGATCAAAATGTTGTGTTACAGATGTTTAAAATTTTTTATTTTATTATTTAACCAAATAAGATGACACCGAAGGTGACGAAATTCTAGATTGTCTCGCTTCTAGAACTATCCTTACGATTAAGGTCGGATTCTTGTAGCAGAAGTAATTTGAATATGAACTGAACTTAACGGTTTCTGATCCTAATCTACAGATTGATTTAAAACTTATAAAAGAAAACTACACAAAATGTGAAACTTGGGAGCGTAGTGCAATCCTTTGCCTGTTCCTCTGGTAAAATAAAGGCGTTACTCGATGTTTTGATTAAAAAAAATTAAACGTCAAATAGGATAACTTCAATTGAAATCAATCTACGCAAAGTTATGAAAGAATGTAAAAATAGATATTATAATGCGAATGTCGTGTACGCAGGTGCCCAGAGGAGACCAATTTTCACTTATTTTAACCAAATAGGGCAGATACTGCCTGGTAAGGGAGTTAAAATTATTCGAAACCGGCGTGCACGTATGAAGAGAGTGATAAATGGGGAAGAAGCAGCGCAGATTTGTAGAGATAGGCGTATTTGGTACACCGTACTGTCTGCTTGCACTGTAAAGAACTTTGTGTGATGATATAATAATAATAAAGTTGGCATAAAACATATATACACAAAGTGGCTGCCGGTGGTTGGATGCGAAGAGCTGAAAATCGAGCTCAAAGTGTATTATTGGAGAGGCCTATGTCTAGCAGTGGACTATGACGGGCTGATAATGATCATGATGATGGTATTAAATGCGTTTAATACCTTAACGCGACCAAAGAACAGAGAAAGAAAGGAACTTTTATTGTATTCCGCTCAGACTTCAATCACGCCTCCAGTATACATCAATTCAATAAGCAGCGCTCGCTTCGGGTAAACGCCGCAAAAGTTGTCCCCGCACGTGACTGGAATCTAATGGTCCCGGATTGGAATCCGCGTCATGGCAGACGAATTCGCAGTATCAAGGGACGTGATTGTCACGTCACAGTACAATTCGATTGGCGATGCTTTAGGTTATTTGCTGTACGTACATATATAGGTACCATAAGTAATATATGCACGTATGTTGAAATTTGCAATGCTATAGGATACTGGCTGTATGTACATATGTATGCACCAAAACTTAATATGCTCACAAATGTTATAGTTCTTTCTCTCTTTCTTTATATTACATACATACTTTTAGTTCAAACTTTAATTTAGACTTTATAGTTTCAGTAAATTCAAAATAAGACTGTTTAATATTTGTATCCATACATAAAGAGTAGGTGGTATTAAGGCAACAATTTTCAAGTAAAATAACATAATATTATAAATATTGTAGCATATTACGTACTCAGAGAACGTAAAATCAGATTAGGATGGATGTCGTAATTTTTTTAGCAATATCTATCAATAGAATTAGCTTAGAACACGCCGCCAAAGTTGGTTCTACGTGACTTGAATCTCATGGTGCGGAGTTGGCAGCCGCGTCACGGTAAACGAACTCGCGGCTTGCGAGCGCACTACATTTGTCACCTCATGCTGTTACACTTTTATTTTGCAATATTGTTATAGAATACAATATGTTTTGTTATTGAATACAATATGGAAATTAAGTGAGCAAATTTAAAAAGTATTTACTTTTTTTTGAATACGTACAATATATTGTGCGTTATTATATTTTAAAAATAAAAGAACAATCGTGTATATTACGAGTTAATTTAATAAGTATTTATTTTATGTTAAATTGAAAACGGACAAATTTTACTTTGAAATAGCACTACAAAACATGTTTTCAATGTTATATGTTTTGGTAAAATTTCATTAACAAAAAAATTATAATCGATTCTTCAACTCTATCACTGCTTTCACAAAAAGTAATATTTCATCCTTATGAATACCCAATATAATTTTGACTCTACAACTCTACTAATGGTTTGATAAAATACATACTTAATTATTATTGACTCTATTACTCTATCAAAGCTCTGAATATAACAAATTATCAATATTATTAACTATACAACTGCACGAACACTCGAAAAAAAATGTATCAAAACCAAATATACGTATCATTGACTCTACAACTCTACCAATGCTCTGGATTTAACTACAATGATATTCTTAGCACCTGCCCGCCTACCGCACTGCATATAGGTTAATCTGTCATGTGGATTAAGTGATTGATGCCACTCTTATTGAGAAACAGATGTAGAGTCTTCACAGAAGTACTCAAAACGTAATCTTTATATTCCATAACGAGTTACAATAATCCATTTTGTAAATGCTTAAGACACAGAGAACAATTATGCATACATCATATCACACCTAATATGTATTATGTATGCACGCCTGTATGCCCACGAAGAGGTAGGCAGAGGAGTACTGTACTCCGTCGTTTCACCAGTTACGTTATGAATTATTATTAATTTGAGTTTGAGAACTTCGTACATTTACAATCGTAGACCGATTTTGTATCAATTAAAACATCGAAATGAAAAATTCATTGTTTTGACAACTGCGACCAAAGAACTATCTATACTGTTCTTCTATTTATCACAGAAACAAATTATAATTATATCCGCCGTATGCTTTTCTTGCAATAATATTTATTATTATACAATCAAACGACGTTACGGTATAGGCAGAGAGCATCGAGACCCAAATACCTCTATCCTTATAGACCTGACGTGGTACATTATATCAACAATGCGAAAATTGGTAATAAAACGCCGGCCCGCTCAAATGAACAGCGCGCCTATTTCATATCTGTGTCATAAGTAAATTTAAGAGCAACTGCGGCGACCGGCAAGTTGGCTCGCGCGGGCCGCATGCACGATTACTTCAAAGACGCCGACCCCTTTGATCTAGCCGCCTGAAACCGCTACACGTCCTACCTACTGAAATGATTAAAGGCGTGAACTAGATATTTTTTTTCAAAGCGACACTGTGAGAATCAAACGGAACTAAAGTTCGCATAACGTTTTTTTTTAATTTCATGTGAGAGTTGTATTTTTTAATAGCTACGAGCTTTCCTGTTTTAAATGAGTAGAGCATAGATAGTTAGTTACAAATACATTTTTATACATGAGTATACAAAATTTTTCATTATCTTGTTGTAGTTATTTTAAAATTTTGCGTGTAAAACTTCTTATTCTATACGATTGTCTTATAACGTGATATGTGAAACATGGGAGCACCACACTCCTCTGCCTACATCTTAGTGGGCTACCGGCGTTATGTTATATAAAAATGTAACACACAGAAAAATAATACATACCTACATAAGTACTATAACGAAATTTGATTATATTGAAATCACAGCTTACCCATTGAAATCAAGTATGTAATATACGCCCTTGTATCCCTTAGCATAAGGTGGTACAAAATGAACAAATAAATAAATAAATGATATATTTTAAACTGAACAGAACACAAACACCTAAACGTACCTACTATACGCACAAAACAACTTCATTAACGCGGATCAAAAACCTTGAAAACCGTCTGATAATGTAATTTCGGCTGAAAAATTCATAAACTACACACGCTTTCGAAACTACAAAGAGCGAAGACAGCGTACGATCTCATATATCATCTAACTAGTTTGCATGTCGTGTATATAATAAACGTTCCTGTTCATAGGTTACTTCGCACGTAATTATCTCGCCGTGAGATGGCCATCCCGCAAACGTTTTCTCGGACAAACAACGTCTTGATGACAGAAATAAACAGATTGAAACTGGTATTGATAAAAATTGAAAAATAAAAAAAAAACTTTATGGAGAATTTAAAAATATGAAACGTGGTGTTCATCAATGTGACATGTTATTATTGTTGTTACTATCAAACTGTCATGTCAGGTTTCTTACGGTATAGGCAGAGGGCACCGAGTGCCAAATATATGCTAGTCTTAAGTTATGCAATAAATAAATAAATATTTATTTTTACAGACGTAACGTGCTTCTACATTCATGACTAGAGTGAGAATAGACCGTGTCCAATAATGAAATGGTCAAAGTGTAAAAAAGTATTAGGTAATGTAAAATCACGACGGTAATCCGCGAAGAGGTGGGCAAAGGAACGTAGAACACTCCCACGTTCCACCAGTTACGTTTATGTTCCACTATGGAACAGGTGGTGAGCCTATTGCCATGTAGTTTTAATACACTAAAGTTTTAATAGATATAGAATAACGAAAAAAGACCGTGTTCATAATGCATATAAAGATGGAAAATAAGGGTATTTTCATTGACCTATATTGAAACACTATGACTATTCTTGGATTGCAGGAAGTAAAAGGGGATATAAATAAAAGGGGATAGGTGTTGGCAATGCGAGTAGCAAAGCTTTGTAATTGATGAGTTTTTTAAAAACTTTTTTTCCTTTTAACTGCCTTACTAGTTTTGGTTGAAACACATGTCTATAAAGATAGAGATATTTGGTACGCAGTACTAGCGACCTACCCCATACAAGAAATGGCGTGATGATATAATAATAAAGGTATAGTTAGGATACGTTTCAGGCGGGCCGCCGCAGTGCCCCGTCATCAAGCCTTCAAACATACACACACAACACTCGCAATTTGAACATTTCAATCAACTCTGTCTGAGAAATTTAAATTTCACGTCAGTTGCAGGATATTTTGGGGTCGCTATTTCGTTTATTAAACTCTAAAGTCAGCGTACGTTTGTGTCAAAATAGAGATAAATTTTAGTGGCTTAAAATTAAAAAGTAAAATTAAAAAAACCATGGAACTGTTCCATGAAAGAAGTTGTCTTGTGACCATTGTGCAGATGTAACATGCTTAAACCACACACGATGAAAAAAAAAATTATAACAAATATAAATAATCATAAATATAAAATTTGTAAGAAAACACGCCACTTCTTACACAAATACCTACTAAATATCACGGAGTCCCATTGATATAAATAAATAAATAAAAAATATACCACTGATTTAGTTAACACCTCCCCGGTTTAACTAAACTACAATAAATTAAATTTGATTCTATAAAATAAATTAAGAATTAATTAAATTAAAGTAAAGAGTTGCGTGCCACTCTACCAGTTATCACTTAATCACCCAAATGATCCATATTTAAGGACGTTTAATGAACTAATTACTCAATTTTAAATTATGTCTCAATTACAGCAATTTGTTCAGCGTTTCATTTAACGAAAGGTTCAATATCCTACTAGAGTTAAACGTTTTAATGGGGGGAATTTAACAGGCGACCACTTTATTTAAATTGTCCCTGTTCTCGACTGTTCCTTATTTCATTGTAATTTGAGTTACGGGTGCATTTTAAATGCATTAGAAACACTGTATGAATTTATTATGTATTATACCAAATTAAATATTTTTGCTAAATAGTATTAACAGTGCATAATATTTGCAATATTTTGTTATTATTTAAATATTCATTATTGAAAAATTCAGTATCATGTTTTACCATCATCGTCTAAGTAAATTTTTTATACCGCTGTTGGACAGAGGTAACGTCTCATAATGAGAAGTTTTTGTTGCGCAGCCCAAGTACAATTCACAGCCATGCGAAAGATCATGGGACTGAAAAATATGCAAGCTTTGTGTACGGTGTTTTTCTTCACCGAATAATGCTTTTTTTTAAAAGCGTATATAAATTTGTAAAGTTAGAATTCACGCAAAACTTTCACGTTCAAACCCTGCAGTGATTAACTGAAGTTTAAATTTGTAATTTTCATTGCAACCGTCGAAACAGTACGGTAACTAAACACAATATGAAATGCAGATATTCTTAAATAAAAATAGTCTGAAATGATATCATATTGAGAAAAAATCGCAGTGTTCACTGCAAACACTCGTACATACTCGCGTTATAACTTTTAGTTGCGATGTCTAAGCTAACATCCACTTATTGCATACAATGTAATCTTAGTGTTAATAATGAGACGATTTGAATAAACAATCCACACGTATTCCAAGCACAGCGGCTGCACTGTGGGGACAAATCGTCAATAGCGATCGGAGATACAATTAAAAAGCGTAAATATTATTCCGACGGTGTCGCGGAGAGGAAGTGAGCGTCACGGCGGCTCCTAACGAGACGGAATTAAATACGAATGTATTAGTCTCCACATCCACATCCAGCTGTCTCTGCTTACACGTTTTAATAATTTTCCCTTTTATTCATTCGACGCGCCTTCCCGGAATGCTGTCCAATGTGACACGACTCCTGATTAGGTCTCACGAAACAACACGAATATCATCCTTCATTTCCATAGCACAGGAAGAGTAGAAGCGAGACATCGATGTTACCGATTGCGCCCGTCACTGTATCCTTTATTGGTTCTGTGTAAACACATCAAAGAATATTTATCGATTTCTGAAAGAAATCAAAGACGGAGTACGGGAACGCCATAACACGTACCGATATCGAGTGACCTTAATATGGGTTGGGTTGTTATAAATAACTTCGAGTCGAAGTTTAACGGAAGCAATAAATCCCTTTAATTAGTCAATTTAGCTTTCCACTGAAAACTTTGATTGGGTATCCTTGTGGATGCGATTAAGATTCAAGAGAGCGACGGCCGCAGAAAGTCCGTCGTGCTGCGGCATGTAAAAGAGAGACACGTTTACAAGACACGATCATACTTACATTTGGAATTTGATGGATTAGAATTCGTGCAATCCAACTCCATGTTCTCCTATCCGGGTACAAATGTTGATGTGCACTTGTGTGTAACTAACTTTTACCGGCAACTTCGCTCGTTATGATGTCATATTAAACAATTCTCGTAATAAATGAAGGCATCACTTGAATTTACCGAATTATTTTGTTTATGTCGAGAGGCAGAGTTGATGCCGGTTTACAATATTTTTCTGAATAAAAGGTACTCCCACGTCCTTTTCTGACCCTTACAAGGTTTGTACAAAATTTCGTAATGACCGTTTGAGTTATACGTAATGGCCGTTTGAGTGATATGAAAGCGTAACAAACTCACGTTCATATTTATTATATTAGTTACGATGTACACAGACCAGAACGTTCCTATCAGTACAATCCATGTTCCCTTATACCCACCTCAAAACTCAGCAACCGACATAGATTTATTCCCCCCATACATCCCGTTGGAAACTATTTCGCTCGCGATATAAATCAACAAAAGCTTTCCCCCGTTTTCCAAACTCCTAATACATTTAAAGTGAACTCAACTCACCTTCTCGCAAACGCTCCGGCAGGCGTACAGTTCAGGCGAAACGGCCTTATCGCAGCACGCCGATATGTCTGAAATGAAAGATATCCACAATAAAACTTGCTGTGATCGTACATTCGTGTGTACTATGTACACGTCCACTTCAGACGCGAACCGAACAGCTGGGCACCACAATAAAGTAGCGGCGACAGTTACAGATGACGACATAAAGCTTTTGATCTATTCCATATAACGATAGCGTTTCCACTTCCACTTGTCTCGACTGTCATCTAAATAAAAGAGAATAATAACGCTTGTGAACAAAGAGACGCGTTTAAATGTTCGAATTAAATCTGCATTCGTTAGATGTGAGGCACTACTTTATAAACTTGATATACAAGCAGGAAAAATTGTTCTTACTACCAGCTTTCATGTATAGACTGATGTATTTAGAAGTAGCGCGTCAGGTTTCTAAGGATAGAGATACATGTATAATATTAGTCAGTATCTGCCTACCCTATAAGAGACGGTGTGACGTTATAATTATAAAAGAAAATTTATTTGATCATTTTGAAATCAGTACGTACTTCTTACTTGTACTTACTTATGTAGGAAATTCTGTTTTAATTGAAAGTAAGAGAAACGCTTTCCGCCGTAGTGCAATATCTTTGTAAATACGAAATGATTAATGGACTTGCTAACAGACGCGAATCGTACATGCTAACATGGGAAAGTGACACAAGTACATTGTTTCTAAATAGTAGAAGTGAATTATAAGATTTAGTATCTCAATTGCTAGCTTGTTCGCTGTACCAAGCGCGGCGGCTTTCTCTGTGCCAATCGGAATCAGTCGTACCTATCTGTGTATTAATTTTAATATTGAAAATTGTTACCGGGAAAGTATGGTATGGAAATTTATTTAACCGGTTTCATACAACTTTTCCCCTCAAGACACATTTTGATGAAACGAAATTATAGAAGGTAGTTCTCGAAGATAGGGATAGGATAACGTTTAGCCCGTGATTACAGCCTTCGTCGGATACTCGTACTATCTACATATGTATATAAAACTATGTAGAAACGTACAGACTGATCGACACACGGCCATAACCGCTGGGCTTAGAAACACGAAATTTGGCACAAAGGTCCATTATACAATATAACCCAAATGAAAACGAACAAAGGAATTTTACTATTAAAAAACTCGTGATTATTTATAGACACGATTATATACATTATATACGATTATATACATTATACATGAAAAGGATTTTGTAAACTTCAATTCTAAAGGGATAAAATAGGGGTTGTACGATTGTATGAAATTTCGTCACTTTTTAAGTTTTAGATTTACTCTATTGACTAACAAAAAGATGGTTTATTGGAATGTATTCTAATATCTTCCGCGCGACCAAAACCACGAGCAAAAGCTAGTATGCTATAAAATGGCGGAACGTCTAC
>DWME01008070.1:0-12035 GCA_018244795.1 Parelbella ahira ahira
CTAGATATAGGCCTCCGTCAATGAGGCCCATCGCGCTCTGTCCTCGGCTTGCCGCATCCAGCCTTTGAATTGAGCATACATGAACATATTTTATAAGTTACAAGAAGTTTCCCTTACCAGTCTGACGATTTTACGACTTAGTTTAAATATTGGTTACGAGTTAATTTTATAATAAATTATTTACTTCTTAGGATTTAATTGTAAAATACGAGTCAATTGAAGGCGCTGCTGGATGAAATCGACATCAAAAAGTGTTTGTTAATGAAGTTATAGTGTTCTAAACGATTACAGAAAAAGTCTGCTAAGCTAGTTGAGCTAGAATTGCTCTGATAATTTTGTCGCTAAAACCATTCTAATATCGACCTACGTGTTGAAACCTAAGAGAGGTTTTATTTTATCATTAATAATTATAATTGTAATAGCAGAAATGAGTAAGACGCTGCTCGGTTAGAAAAATGTTCTAATCGTTTGCTTCCGAATGTATGTATACATTTTAAAAAGTACGTACCTACATAATTATATGATTATATTAATAAAAAACAAGCCAGGTAATGGTTATATAAGAAAATATCATAGCAGAGGGCGAACATAATATACAATCGTTTCATTTCTGTTCATGAAAAACTGATTAATTAATTAATTATTTATTTATATGCAAATGAGTAGAAAATTCATATGAAATTCAATGATATCGAATTAAATTCACAATACCGCAATATTTTGTACGTATTATAAAATGTGATGCAATTACTTAAAGTGAATATACCAACAACAAACATTAATATAATATACATTACTTGAGGCAATTTCTACTCAAATTATTTTCTATAATATAGTGTCATCGTAATTTTCATAACTAGTCAGCGAATGAAAAGAAATTTATTGAATTAGATGCTTAAAACTGTCTTAATAATCTATTTTATGATACGAGAGAATTGTAAGAAAATCATGCTTGAATTAATCCCAAACTTTTCGTTTGACAACTTTTTAAGACTTCTCGATCACCGTTTAATGGACTTACTCTACTTGCCAAATCTATAGGAACTGTCGCTGGGAAGTATTTATCTAGCCACTGGAGCCTTTTCAAGATTTATAGCGATCATTATATCTAAAACAAATCAATATCGCTAGTGAATCTCTTGTCAATAAATTTATTTTCTGATTGTAAGTGTGTTACAAAATGGTTTGAGTTTCACATTTCACATCGATTTTTTGGGACTTTAATAACCAAAAAAAATTTTAGTCTTTAAGAACAGAAATAGCCATTGATATAATCCAAAAGTGAAACTAAAATGGCCATAGGCTAGCGCCTATTCCGTTGTGGGACGCAGCCGCAACTGGTGAAACATGAGAGTGTACTACACCCCTCTGCATGCTTCTTCGGGGATTAAAATCGTGATGTTATGAAACTAAAATGCACTGCAATAGAAGTTTTACCACAATGTGTTGAATATTTATATTTCCATAATCCGACGTCAGCGGCCTTTGAATAAGTAACGGAACAAATCCATGTAGAGGCATAAATATGAATTTTTGAAGATCTTGAATTGTCCGCATATGCTAATCATAGAACTTTCATATAAATTTTATTTCGATCCAAAATATTACAAATCTCATCGTGCTTACTGCCTACCCCGTATGGGTATTGCTGATGATATCGTCATCATCTCATCAGCCTCTACCGTTACTGACGATATAATAATAAATAATAGTAATAATAATAGACGAAAAGCGATATATTAGCTTATAGCTGATAATTAAAATGTATTCTATTATTCTTTTCGTAAAGTGATGCTCTAATAATTATATATTTATACAATTTTTGTACTTATAACGTATAACAGTAAAATTAATCATGCACACTTTGTAAACAGATCACTGCGTATATATTAATGATGCAAGAAAAATCTTAGTCATATGATATCTAAATAAGCCCGATCATGTACACGTGAAGCACGTGTGACCTTGGCTTTACAATTCTCCACCCTGTGTCGCAAGTCGCAGCTGCTAGCGACATCTGTGTTGCAGTTATTGGCAGAAATGACGTCCAATGCACCGCGGGCTCACGGCTCTGAATAATAGATAGTTACGAGGCTGAAATATCTATTGAACTCCGTTACAATAGAAGAATTCGTATTTTCCAAAATGGGAACATTATTAGATTATTTATTATCACGTTCTCTCATACTCACAGTAAACTCTGGGAGAGTATTGAGAAGAATAAGGCAAGTGATATTTTAGACAGAACTATGTAAGTACCTAACTACGTTTTAAGTTCTTGACATAACATCACAGCCGTATTATTCTGTAGGATTAGGTAAAGATATGTGGTACTCCAACTTTCTGCCATTTATGTTATATATCACATAGTATAGGGGGTCAGTCTATTATTATGTACAGAGCACAGATCTAGATTACGAAATATAAGTGGGAATTCTTAGTTAGAATTTCAAGTTGGTCCACTTTAAAATCTTGTTATAAATGGTACAATGAAGAATAAAGAACTAAATAATATGTGAATGTCGCTAACAGAAAGCATTTAAATAGAGATTGCACAGAGAAATTAATTCGTCTCTCCTTTCAATCAACGAAGCTATCGGGCCCGTTCGTTGTTCTTGCGTCAACTGCAGTGACCCTATTTTAATGTACAGTCAAATTTTGCACTAAAGATTACAAGGTAATAGAGTTATGCAATGTGGAATAGAGCTCAAATAAGTTATGAACGTGAGCAATAAATATAGAGTTAATTATATTTAAAAAGTTGATCATCTTGTTCTTCGAGGAGTCGTTGTTTCTGTATAAATGTATTGACATAAAGTATTAAGAAATTTCAAATATGCAATAGAAATCTGGTGGTTCAGATTTGAGCCGGCTTTGCCGGAGCTTAGATCAACACCTCCGGCTGTACGAAGTTATGTGCACTTATTTGCACTTTAAGATTCAACATAAGTTCCCATTTCCAAGCTGTGTGCAGTGCCAAAGTAATATATAAAACTTATCTAGAAATTTGTATAGTCACGTTTTTGTGTGGTTTGGTATTTGTAATATAGGCCCTATCCACATTAGAATCAAATGAACGTGTTCAAATTTTCCAAAAATGTCATTATTATCAATCTTTATGAGGATATTTTTGATACATAATTATTTTTCTGAAAATATTTCTAATGATTTCATGACTCGGAATTATTACGTAGTACATAACATCATTATGTATGTACATATATATAGTAAAGAAATGAATATAAGCAACTTTATTCCATCTAAAGATTCATTTTCACTGCTCAATCGCCCGTGTAGTAAATATTTATGCTCCCTATAAAGTTTAAAGCCGCGTAAAAGACGGTACGTTTTATTCGACACATTTTCGAACATAAGTTATATTTCTGTAGATGCTAGGGGTTATGCTGTCGTCGTGTTATTGAAACGGTATCCGAGAATCGTAATTCATAGCGCTACAGATGTTGCGGGAATGAAAGTAAACGAACCGTAGAAATATGTACGTGATGGAATCTTTGTTAGTTTTAATTCCTAAAATGAATGCTACTGAATTGAAACGTCACTCACATAAAAAAAATATTTATGAATAATTAGTCGATATGAAACACATCTCCAAATTATGGAATAAATATTTCGATAATAGTTAATAATGATCATGTCTAACCTGTACAAAACACCGAAACATTCAGCGAGCACATATTATTTTGTTTGGAAACTTCTGGGAAAGCTCCTTTCATTTCATGTTTTGATTAATTACGGGAAGTTCATTTGATGGCAAGTTCGCGCGACAGCGGCTCAGTAATTAATCAGGCGAGGTCGTTGCTATTCCGGCCTTGCGTACGAGACTGCTACGAAGGCAACTACGAGTACGTAGAGGAAGCCACGGGTACGTAGAATTCCGCTACGAGTACGTACATACAACTACAAATACTTAGAAATCAGCTACGAGTACTTAGATACTTGAATGCATATGGACGGCTACGGGTACGTAAAAGTGTGCAATCGGAACGCCAAAATCAGTGACGAGTGTAACGAATAGCTACGGAATACGTAGAAGGTTACGCTAACCAATGTTTTAAGTGAAGGGACTGACAAATTAACAAACAGAAATAGCAAATGGCCACGGAGATATACAGTAACCTGTGACCAATTTCAAATTATAGAAATGGGACTTTAAGTAGTAATTGATTCAGTTAATATAAGTTTGCAATAAAATTAATAGTTTAAAAAACATCAAATGGTAATAGGACTGCATTTTGAAACTTTGAAATTATAAACAATATGATTGGAAAAATGAAGACTAGTGATAATAAACTTCTAAAAATATTTAAGATTTTCATTATCTTAGCTTAGGCAGAGATCATCGAGTGCCAAATATCGTCATCTTTACAGATTTGACGGGCTTTTCCTACATTCATCACTATCTTCCTACATGATTACTGGTTTCGATGTTTTCCAAGAAGATTAGCTAACCAATTAACTTGTTTAATATTGCAAATAATAAGAGTTTCTATCAACAGCTAAAAGACGTGTTCTGCATGTTTAAATATGATAGCGTTGCGAACGCAAGCGAATGGCTTGGAAATAGCAAAAATTTCATTGAAAATTTCTCTTTTAGTTGTCTCTATGAATAACGGGATTTGATTTTCTCAAGCTATTGTACAAGTACAACCTAAATCTGTAATAATATCTTGGACTATTCCATTAACAGCCAGTATATAGGCAGAACCTGTGTTATGATAAATAGATAGCTAATAAACTACAACATACAATTTTAAATACATGTTATTAAAAACAATTCAATATTCAGACACAGAATAGGTAATTCCACATTAGATAAATATACATATGTTCTAGGTGGGAATCAAACCTACAAACCCTAACTGCCGGAGTCAGAAATATTTCGTTAATAGCGAAAGAATCAACTACCTCAAGTATTAAATGGACGCATAGACGCCGTTCCGTATAGTATGCGCGGAGTACGACCGAGCCTCCAATTATGTATTCTCTTGGCGTCGCGCCTCTCAGCGGTCATCAATGTTCGAAGCGAGCCGATACATATTGTGTGGTAATGGAGTCGCTCGCCATGCACACTGATTAGTTTGATATACGAATATACAAGAACACTATTCGGAGTACATACATAATTATATGTGCTTTATATAAAGCGATTTTGTTACGATATCAAACATAGCTAAATGTATATATAAGAAGTATAAGTTTTTCAAGTTAAACCTCTAATTTTATACCGTAAACATTCAGGTTGCACATATTGAAATATGCCTATCTCTTCGGGGATTACAGACGTGATGTTATGTTTAGTTACTTTAACTGTACCTTAATCATTAACATATTACATAGTGTTGTTACTACATTTGCACTCATATTTCGTCTGCTTAGAGATTAGTATTGTGTATGGCTGCCCTCTAAAGCTGTCTAGCCTATTGCTAATATCGGTATAATATTTCAATACAAAACAGATTACAAAGGCGGCAGGCTCGGTGGAGGCTCGTAACGAGCGGATTTATATAAAAACGTATTAAACACCAAAGGCGCGGCATATTTGCGCAATCTTCCAGCGAACTTAGCGCTGACACAAAGGCGCATTGTTTAGAAATATGCGCTGTCATCGCATTATTTCAGCGCTTCACACGCTGCGCGGTCTGTACGCGGTTTTGATGTGGCTTTATTACAAAAGGATGAGTGTAATGTAATAGCAATATGAAAATATCTTTTCAAAGCTTCAGGTGTCGCTCTCATATTCAAATATTATTGAAAGCTTACAGTCCACATGCGTTATTTATAGCAGATATTTCCTTCTTATGTTCAGGAAGTCGCTGGAAATTCACTCGAAAGGCATTTGTTTATATTACCCGTTCATACTTTTACTGTCTTACTGTTAGATCATTGACATTATTTAAATAGATGAAAGTATATTTAAGTAACATCACCGTCATTAACATAATTAATTTAAGCGTTAATTTAAAAATCAAATCTTATGACCTTTATTCATACTTATAAATGTAAGACGATGTATACTTTTTATTTTTAGGGTTATCATTCTTCAACGCCTGCACTTCCCAGATTCGTGCATTTAGCAGATTTTCAAAATGTAGAGCGACGCGGATGAATTTGGTACCTAGTACTGCGTGAAGAAATCCTTGGCCAGCAATTGGTTCATTCACTCCAAGGATTAGCGTTCTGTTCAATTATTGATGACATATATGTCGACCTAATGACCAACTACAGTACCTGCAAGCAATCGCTGAAAGAAAGTACATTAATTTGTGAAGATTTACACCAATATACATTTTAAGAATCGATGTTACTGGCACAGTCCTAATATGTAAACCATATATTTATCTGTTTCGGGACGGAGAAAGAATAAATCCCCCAATCCCATTCGAGAAAACCAGGCAGGGTGCGGTTAAAGGGTAGGTAAGTGCTCCGGCAGCAGAGACGGAGGTGCGGGAAAACGTATTCTGCTACTCCCAATGTCGGGCGTGAAGATTACGGCAAACATCATACAGGGGAGGCTTATGTCCGGCAGTGGACTTGAACAAACATAAACTTAATATTTGAGATAAGTTTTTACTCGCTGTTTGTCTGAAAACACCCTTACACTCCCGTATCGTGACTCGTCACAATCTGTATTGAAACATTCTTTATAACGCGAATTAATTGCATTTTTAAAGCGCGACCGCAATTACTTTTCACGAAAATATTTCAATAAGCGGCTTTGAGCGCAACAGTGATTAATTTTACGAGATCATGATCATTCAAAGTTGGGTGTTCGACCGTTATATTTGACCGTTTTTATTATCGGCAGTGGCTGCGTTTAGCGTAAATAGGTCTAAATTATTAACCGGACGCAACACAGGTTTTGTACAACGTACATACATAGGTATGTTTTCATAGATCAAGCCTAAACGACACAGACTATTTTTATAGACCTTGTGACAACTATGGCAAATAAACGGCAGATAATCTAAAAATGATGAATTTCAAATACAAACAGGCCTCTTTAGATCATTCTGGGTATAACGAATATATATGACTAACCCGGAAATAATGGTCCTAGGTACACAACCTACAACCTCGGTTTAGCTCTCAGAACTCGTCCGTTTATAAACTAGTGTCACCGAATTTCATTCTACATATTTCCTTTGCAAAATATTTAGACATAGACAATTATAACAGACTACACACATTTAAAGCTGCTTATGGTTTTTAGAACATGGAAACCCAACGATAAATCCCAACTTGCTACTGAAAAGGGTCACATTCCCAGAAGACATGTATCGGTGGCTTGTAAGGGAACCCTGAGGCGACGTCGCACATGGATTAGCACACAGTTCAGCCCGCAGGGGACGCACTTCAACGGCCAGTTTAAGTTGAAACAGTTTTGACAGTTGAAACATCAAATCGTTTTTAGGACGATTTTCTATACAAAACATACCACTCGCAAGTAAATTTGAGATGTTTCTTAAAATAACATCACGCCTGTTATCCCCGAAGAGGCAGGCAGAGGAATGTAGTACTCTCCCACGTTTCACAAAATATGTTTACCTATTTCCTATTGCCATGCTCTGGGAACTATGTCATATATTATGTACGTATTATTTATTTAAAAATTTATTGAGGTATAATGCTATAAATGACAGCATTTATAGCATTATACCTCTATAAATTTTGTTTGAAGTCTTTTTCAAATTAATATTAGTACTTATACATGAACCCACAATTCTCTGCTTGTTGCGGCGCTGGATAGACGCTCGGACTCTCAATTACTGGCGGCTGCGGGGAACATGAAGGGGGAGGGAGTTCTCATGCAGTAAAGAAATTTAAATGTAGAGTTCTTTGGCATTCAGCTAACGAGGTAGGTATCGAATCGTTTGTTCACGTCACGCCTATTGTTGTGCGTCGTGTGTGAGGGAAACGGAGACTATAAATCTTGCAGGTTTAACGTCATCCGAGAACGTTTTGGGGGAAATGTGCGTTTATTTTTGAGTAGCTTTCGCGAATTTGTTCGTGTAACCTGTTAAATTTTATTAAGTAACAGGACGTTATCGTATTAAACGTATTTTTGATGGCGTTGTGGCGTAATGTATAAAATTAATTTTATATTTGTTAGTTCAGACGTCTTGTTTTAGTTACATGGTTTTGAATATGTTTGAATTTAATAAACATGTTACAACAATAGGCGAAACCTATAATCCCCGAAGAGTTACGCAGAGGAGTTGAGTATACTTCCACGCTTAACCATTCAGGTTTACCTCTCAAGATGGAACCTGGGGTGAGCCTATAGCCACACTGAGTACACATCCAGGCTCCAATCCATTACTAAAAATTTAACGTTAGCTAAACTCAATAGTACCCGACCCTGGGATCGAGCGCAGGACCTCTCGATCAGCAATCGCGCCTGCAACCACTTGACCAACGAGGCCGTCTAAATACTAACTAAAACTAATATACTACTATGACATAATAAGACACTATTTATCTAAACCCTCTATAGTTTGGTAGTTCATTGTTAAATAATTTTATAAGATATGTGAGCAAAACAAAAATGTAAGCTACTTTGTTTTCGTATGTGGTGTACAATAAAGTATTGTATAATTATTATTAATCTTAATATTATTACAAGAGCTTCATATAAAACATGTCCACATATTTAACACGAAACAAATTATGTGTGACGTAATTCGCGCGTACATTTCGTTATAAGTTTCACTTCGGCCTTTTGTTAAGAATTCGAAGGTGTTGACATCTTACGCAAGAAATTAAGCAACAAATTCAAAACGTTGTACATACAGTTACGATACAATTATGACTCTTATTTGTATAAGTCATAAGGACTATTATTCAGCTGTTGATAATGTGATATCGTAATCGCAGTCGTCGCCCACCGTAGACGCGAAAGAGACGTTCGAGAGTCGTATTGCAATGTTCATTGAGACACTAATTAGTATTTAAAATATTAAGTGCTTTTAAACGTAACAAGACCGTGTGGGATATTATTTGGAATTTGGGTCTTGTTAACAGAACAAGTTTCAAGTACTTTCAGGTACAGGTCCGAAACTAGTCGGGCCATCCCGAAAAACGTACGTGAGTTAAGCCGGTACATATATGTATAATACATACATATGTGTATAAATAGGTACTCACGAAACATTTAATAATAAAAAAGTCACTTTCATGTACATCTGATTGATTTTTTTGTATGAAAGGTTTGGGCGCAACCAATCTAATGGAAATCGAAAGTTTGGTCTGAGATGAATAATTGTCAATATATAGCTTATTACGTTGGACGAAATATTATAAATAACTGAGATAAAATGTAAATAAGTCGTAGCAGAACGAATCAACAAAATCGTACATTCGTATAGAACTCAGCGGTAATTTTTTAAATATGACGCCTGATGAATAGGTAAGAGGCAGTATAGGTTAATTATTTGCTCAAATGCAAAAAAAACTGCCTGGATTGCCTCGTTGATCGAGTAACTAATTATTACTTTCGAATAATAATAATAATATTATTATGTAATTCTTGTATATCGAAGGACAGGTTAGCCTTTAATTGATTAATTTTCCTGACTATTTGCAATCTCCAATCGTATCAAGACTGCGCTTCAGTTCATTCATTGTATGCTGCGCAAATAATAACATCCCAACTGCATACAGCAGTCCATGAGAGCGCCGTGTAACGAACAAGTGAAATTTAATAAAATGCAATCTACCAGAACGAAACAATACAGTAGGTACGCATTAAATCACAGTTTGTTTGCAAATAAAATTGCAGAAACAGGGGAACTAAAATGTTATTACGGGCAACGAGCGGGTCGCTATCGCAGTACATTTTAGTGGCCCCGGACAGCATTAAACGAATGATTTGTTACGAATGTTTTGCTTGCTGTCATGTATCTGTATGTTCACAAATAAAAGGATTGTTTTTCATTCTATATAAATAAAACTTAGTCGCTGAATGTGTTTCTAAGCGTAAAACTCGAGAACGGCTGAACCGATTTGGCTGATATCCTTTTTGTTGTATTTCATGAAGTCTGAGAAATGTTCTTACGGAGACAAAAAACCTAAAAAATACGAGGAGAATAGTAAAAAAAATCAATTTTCTTTTCACATACAAACCAGTCTGTTACCAACTGAAAGACATTTGACGTCAATCAAAATAAAACAAAGGCGCGAGGAAGGTTTATATGTATAATACATGCGTATTGTACTAAAGAAAAACCGATAGATTAAAAAATTGTGACTTGATGTCGTAAAAACTCATTTTTGTGCACTTACATTGGAAGCGCTGTCAAAACCTTACCAGATAGATCAAAATAATGTAGGTACTGTGGAATTGTATATAGAAACAATATACGAGTAGAATTGTGTATAGAAAGATCTACAAAAATGTCCGCGATGGTATATGTCTATCTCCTAAACCCAAACCACAATAACCATTTTAATCTTTCACGTGTTAAAAAAAATAATGGTTTATTTACGAAACTATTTTAATCAATACAGTATTACTTTCCATGCTATTAAATATTTTAGTTACATTATGTATGTAATGTAGATATAAATTGCCCTTTACCGAATATCATCAAAATAAATATTTTGAAAGATCAGTGCCAAATATTTGCCTAAAGTCAAATTGGAAAGAAACTGAAGGTAAAAAGTAAAGTTGTGCAGTGTGTTCCTTGTATGACGTAAGCATTCACTATTAAAGAATTTTCAGATATTTCTCCTCTATGCGGATAGAACAGTGGATAAAAAATTCTTCCATTTTGAAGTCAGAAAAGCTTCGAATAACCTATACGAACTTTTTCAAAATGGGAGATAAAAATATGAATCAAAAATATTTTTGTAGCAGGTCGCGAGCAAAGTCGACATCAATAGCTGGTTCATTAAAAATATTATATTCACGGCACAGTAATAATTAACATTTAAATCGGATGAAATAACTTGGGGTAGTGTTCAAAACTCGAAATTTTGATATCAGATTTGTCACATCTGCAAATTACATAATTTTCAAATAATTTATGCTGTGGAAATAGTTTTACCAGAATCTTAATTATCTACATGATTAAATCAAACAAAAATTATGTTCATTACACTTACATTCATTTATTTATTTATTCAATAAATCAGTAGGTACACATTATTATATTTAGGTATTACGGTTATTGTCAAAGTCCATTTGTTCTCCCAAAATGCAAGACCGATCTTGATGGATGGATGATCAATAGGCAACGATTTCATGCATTAAATAACTTTAAAAATAAATATATTCATAAACACTGTTGTCATTAATAAATTTTATTTAAAGTTCTACACTTAGTTCTGAAAACTAATAAATTTACACTTAACAATCGCAAGCAAAAATACAATTAATAATTAAACTATACAAAAATATTAACTCATACTAAAAGAAAAACAAACTAATCTGTCAGCATCATAAACGGAAACTATAACAAAACATATTCATATTTGAAAATACATATAGTCGATATAAATAAATAATGAAACTACCCGTTTAGGGATTACAGGCGTGATGTAACGTTGTTAAGTTTGTGAAGCTGTTATGCGATCTTCACAATGCTTAATCAAATCGTCCCGCGTGCGGTAAAACCGGAGAACGCAGAACCAGTAAGATTGATAACGACAATCTCTCTCGCCCTAACCTATAAATAAGGCATAATTAGCTCAAGCGGCGGAACGAGCGCCTGTAAACTACTTAAAACGCGCCAGCGGGGCGCGGGAAGAACGACCTTTGCACGCGGTTAATTTGATTCATTTCGTCAACAACTTGTATTAAAATTTTATAAATTATACTAATGCAATAGATTGCTTAATAATATTACACTTTCAGATTATAAAAATTGCAAATCTCCGAGGCTCAAGTTGCTGTAGCCGGCGAGCATGTATGAAGAGTGATAAACGTAACAACACGCCTGTAATCGCTGAAGGGATAGGGAAAGGAGTTAGTTCACTCCCACGTTTCACCAGTTACGTTTACGTCCCATGGAATA
>DWME01008071.1:0-12035 GCA_018244795.1 Parelbella ahira ahira
TGTAGATTTGTGCTCGGTGTTGCCATAGCTTCACCCCCTATTGCATGCTGGGAAGTGTAATGTAACTGATGAAACGTCATCAGTGAAGTTATAGTTCCATCGGCTATAGGCAGGTCATAATATTAGCTAAAGAATTGCAGTAGAACGAGAGAAGAAAGGAAAGGATGCTGACAGTACTACTTTACTCTTTTATTGGACATCGTTTTCTCTAAAGGTCTGTCACAAGTCTTGGCTCCTCGCTCATCTTTCAGTTAAAATGACATTAAAGTTATTCTAATATTCGACCAAGTCAATTAAAATAAACTCATAATATTTAATAATTATTAATGTTAATATAATCTGTGGTCAACGATGTTGATCTCATAATTTCAATATTGTATTACCTCAACTAAAAGGACGTGTACAAATAGCTACTTTTAGCTGAAACATTTCTGAACCCAATGACGCAGAATGTTGCCAGTCACGTTTATAGATCACCAGTAAACGTTATAAGGTTGTTGGGCTATGAACTTAGGACGATAATGTGAGACATAAAGGCCGGGAAACGGTATCTTAAGCGCCAAAGGCCTTTCTTCGTGCAAGGGTTACGGAGCGTGACCCAAGGCTGCGAAGGGCCGGTGCTCATTGTGTTAAGTTCTAAGATACCTGAGGTACGAGTAAATGAATTCTGAAATCTGTGTGCGTGTATGAAGAGAGTGACGAATGTAGGAGAAGCACGTTTGGTTTTAAAAGGATGGAATTAAGACATTTTGAGCGCTCTGCTTACCTCGTAAAGGACTAGATGATGTAATAAAAATAAAAAGTAGTATTTCTAAAATTATCTTAAGTTTCCAAAAGCTATACCATAGACATAAGTTTGACAATAAACATTAAATCTACCATAGACAATATACGTTTTTATACCATACGCTATACCTAGTCAGCTTGAACCTATAACATAACAAAACCTAGTTATTGTGGCGCAGTGTATTGCACAGTACACGACCGCCCACAAGTAGAATATGGAGCGATGTTGTGATGATAACTTGCACAACCATGGTCACGACGGCCCAATGTACCACAATGTCACCCACGCGGTACCTGACTTCCCCGTTAAGCATGGTTATTGTTATTAGATAATAGTCGAACTGCTGGTACAATATTTGACAGTTAAAAAGCGTTTTTTTTAAATTAAATGATAGGCTAGTATTTGGCCGCGATCCCGTGTAATGGAAAGTGCAGATGCGTCCTAAGATGCTAAACAGCACTGTATCATTGTTATGAGTGCAAGAGTACCATAAATAATTATAATTAGCAGAAATTATTACCACCTTCATAATTATTAAGTAACAATTGTTTATCATAGTTTTCACTGAATTTTCACATGTCATTATTAACGAACAGGATTAATGTATGTTTTAATGTCATTAATATCTCTTTACAAATTAAGTTCTGTGAATAAAGACTATTATTTTTTAATTAATATATGTACATGTAGGAAACGTATTCCAAGATAGTTATCAGGATGTATATGTTGCTCGACAGGACACTTTATAGAAACCTAGTTAGCAATAGAATCGTTGCTTATTTAGGCACACAGAGGCCGTGTCGAAACTATTTGCGTCATTCTAAAGGCTCAATTGGTCGATGAATCCATCAATCAAAGGGTAGTTTATAATATAATGGGCTGACTCATGTCTCGCAAAGGTCGTAAAGCTCGCTATTAGATCTAGTGTATTTATTTTAAGGTTGTTCAAACGCGAATATATCAGTTCTTTATTTGAATTGTTTGCGAATCTTTTAAACCACTGCTTTTTATTTTAAGAATGGCCAACTATCTCTATTTCTGGTGTTGAATTGATCTTCAGTCTGAGGAAGATATACTGTAATAACCTGTTCATCTAGTATTACTTCTTTAAATTATTCATATTTATAATATAGGTATGTACTCGTATGTATTTGCAATGCCCATATGCACGAGTGACTATATATCAACTTGTTAGAATTTTCAATGAAGATGTAAACGAATTAAAATGTCACTAACGCTGCAGTTAGTTACTAAATTCAGTTTGGCATAGATACATAGATTTAGAAAATCATTGATATGTACATATATAGGCCACACTAAGTTTCGCGCTTCTAACCTCTTATATGTAGATTATTTGAACTCAGAATGGCATATTTTTTTTTTACTAAAATTGTCACAAACTGCTTTTCGACTTATGTTATCTTTGGCTGAATGTGTATCTGTACTAAAAAAATGTTTTTGGCGGCAATTAGGTACTCCTATTTGTGTATGACTGGAAGTTTACGCTGTATGAAAAACAAAATTACCAAGACAATGTTTCAGTCTTGGTATTACTGTTATATTGTGCAATATATGTATGTATGTATATAGTAATGTTATGACATAACGTAATTAAGAATATCTTGTAAAATAATAATTATATTATACTTTTATTATAAGCAATTTTATTCAGCAGTTATGCCAAACTTTCAGTTTATACACGTACGTAATTATTACAAAGCATAATAATATGTTCACCAGCAGAATTAATTTTATAATAATATACGTTATATTTTAACACCAATTTGTTGTATATATTCAGAAAGTAATGTGGTGTCAGACTATTTTATATTGTTTTGCTTACTGTCGGCCGGTTACTCTTGTTTAAAAAATCCATGAGAAATTCTGTTCTGTTCTATTCTATCCGCAGAGACAGGTGTGCCTTTCAAAACGCCACAGCCATCGTTGCGGTCTAAATGAGGCCACCGGCTACTGTATTAGAAATAATTGCGTGTTTAAGCGCGGTGTGTGTCAACACTAAATATTCATGTAATTAAATTTCATTCTAACGAACGTAAGAACTGGAGTAAAGGAAGTTACATAAAGACCTTTTCATATATAACTTTCGATTTCCCTTTAATAATTTAAAATAATTCAATTTCACGCCAATATTTTTCCGAAGGAGTACGCAGAAGAGTGAAGTACTCATATATATTCATCTGTTTTGTTATACGTCCTTCCATGATTAAATAAAAATAATTTTAAAATGAAGTTCCTAAAAATATATCAGTTATATTTTGTTTAACAACCATTTTTGCTCATTTATTCTTTTTATTGTTTCTGTACGGTGTTACACTTGATTCTAACCTACATTAAAAATAAATGAAGTGAGATGAATCAGTGGATGAATGAATCAATAAAATCATATCTCCAATTAATTTTATAAGTAAATTTATTGTATAAAGAGCACTACCATTAAATTTTTTTCTAAATTCCCGCGATTTAAACCGCGTTTGAGATTTCAAACGGTCTAAATGTTTTGCAAGGCGTATTGTATAATGATTATTGTTTTAAACTGGGACAACTAACACATTGACATCATAGGTGAACTAGTTCCATTCAAGATCAGGTTTGGAGCACAGCCAGCGTGACCACACGAGTTCTGAGTGCTCAGGGCGACACTTATGCTCGTTCGTAAGTCCACCTGTAAACCTGTACTTAGGTCAAGTCGCGTGATGTAATGTAAGGTCACAACGTTCTGAAAAGTTGCATTTTACATATGACTTGGTGCTAGTTCAGTAATATACCCAATATATTTGGTGTACGTATTTGGCCTGAAATTAAACGTTATCATTTCAAAGGTCTAATAGTTGACGATTAGGATTGTGTCACTAGTAATGCTTGGTTCATCTTTGAAAGATCTTTCCTAATGCTTTGATACCTCTATCAGTACTGTGATCTTGCCATTCATTAGTAATGCTGTGTTATTGTCCGAATAGGGAGAATTTGCACAATTTACAAAATCATTCATAATTACGACTACATCTTCACTTTTAAAATTTCTGATATCTCTTGAGATGTTGAATTAATTTCATATGTGAGCCACAACTTATGTTTTCGGTAAATATCGAAGGTCGATAGAAAATTAAATTCTGCAACAATTCACACAACATTTGCAAAAATGGTTTAGAAAGTTATCCTATGCAACGACAGATATATTTTATCTAACGATCGAACAAATGTCGTCCGGCGCGATGTCGATGTGGCAAAATTGATTAATGTAGGCTTCAATAATGATAGCTTGGACGTTATTTAATAAACTGTACTTATCAGTGACGAAAGTGGAGCGCTAGTGTAATTATCTTCTGGAATGCATGACGTAATGCTGGAGCCAGAACTGACGCGGGCGAGTTGCTTGTTACGTTAAACGTGAAGCAAATCGTTCATTTGATCGTTGATCTTGATCCATTAATTACGTACACACCTCGAATATCCCCAATAATATGATATATACGAAAATTTGTCTTCGTATTTGCGTTTGAATGTAAATATAGAGTTGGTACCGATATATTGTATTGGGATTAGATAATCGTACGTACTGATGTCCCCAGATATTATAATTATATATTTGGTTATATTGTGCATAGAGACAGATCTGTCTCTTCAAAGGGGAAATAAATCACGAAAGACTGTTCGACTCAATGTGGCGGATTTGATTCCAACCCAGTACAAATATTCCTTTAATGCTCATGAGTATTACTTAATAATATTATCTAAGTATGTACTTAGAAATGTTAATATTAGGTAGTATATCAGCCGTCTAGTTATCAATACATAGGATCTGCCTATTTTAGGTTTAGTGATATTAGCTCTTGTGTTATTTGCCCTAAGATTTTGTCATTATATTATTTAAGGCTTCACACACCACAGTCGCACGTCAAAACTAGTGTGTGATGTGGACCCGAGTCAGTCCGCTGATGGTTTTCCGATTAGCTGTCAGTGTTAAACAAGCCCAATGGCGCCAATATCATTTATATAAATCACATGTGACAACACGAAATGCGTTTTATAAGTTCAATCGAAATATGTGTAGGGTTGTCAAAAATAAATATTGAGCTTTTGAATACGGAATTGAATTTTGGTTTTTTTGTTCAGTATGTTTCGAGTGATAGTGGGTAGGCGATAATTTCTTCCTATATATGAGTATGTACATATGCACGTATGCACACTAGTACACCCACGCACACTGAACTATACTAACAAATATAATATATTTGAGAATCGTTCAACCGATAACGTTAACTTGGCCAAAATAGAGGGACCGAATAGTAATAGGCCAAGATCACCTCTAGTCCATAAGACTATTACCATTGTACAATAATTTACCCATTTTTTCCACATTTTAAGGAGAAATCGGCCAGAGTATGACACAACGATAAATCCGAGCATAATTGTTATGTAGATACCCAATTGCGTTTTCTGAACGGGTTTCGATTTTTCTAATAGTGATGTGATAAAAATATCTACAGCGCTGTGGGCTGTTTAGTATTTGTAACGCGGTACACTTTCGCTGCTTGGGTAACCGTGCAGTGCCGGCCGTGCATTATATATTCCCGTTGAACGGAATGTTACAATTTGATATTAAACGCAATTTATTTTCTAAAGCAATAACACACTGTTTATTCCATGAACATGTTATAACATAAATGGTGAAACGTGGGAGTATTACACTCCTCTGTCTACAACTTCGGAAATATACAGGCGTGATGTCTTTTGGCATAGTAGCAGTTCATTATATTGAATTTTATTTTACAGAAATCTATTGGTCTAATCTATCGTCTGTTATTATTCTTTTTATAAAATAATACTGGCTATTACTGACAAAAAATGTTTTACTTACGATAAGTGTGGATTTCAGAAGTGTGACTGACAGTCTGACAGAGGTATGACTTTTGAGGCTGCTGTCTGTTCGCTCGTTTTTCTAATTTAAAAGAATGCCTAATTAAGTAAACACTCATTCATAAACGTGTTACATCAAAACAGATGTTTAAGTTCATCAACCAGTAATCTGTAGATGACAGTCAAGGGCGCAATATAATAATAAAAATAAGACATATTTTGGAGCAACATATACAAGGCCATCTGATTCCGCAGCACAGTAACCAGTAATCCATACCACAGTACTACAAGTCTACGAAGCACAGTAATCCGCACTACAGTAACCAGTTACCTGATAAACACATATAAATCTGTAAAAACATAGTTTTAAAAATCGTATTTTAGAACCACATAAAACAAAAATAAATTTGCTGTGTGTAGGTACATAAATTAAATAACAAAAAATTAAAAAAAAAACTTGTGTTAACCACACAATTAGTTGAATTGGATGGGAATCGAATTCATTAGAATTAGCTCAGCGGCCAAGATTGATAACAGCTAGAACAGCGTAATTCATTTTTTTATCACGTCATGTCATCGATATGACAGTGACATTACCGAGCGAATGCGTAATGGCAATCGTTCACTCCATGCAGTAGAACACATCGTTTCAGAAGTCATCTGTCAGAAGGTCGGTTAAAGTGTTGTTTATTGAGTTACAAATGGCCGGAGTCAAATGGTGGGTGAATTACAGCGAGATCGATCTACGAACGTTGAGCAATAAGGTTATCGCTCGTTACTTGAGCAAATAAAAATACTGGTTGCTCGGTTACGCAGTTTTGATTTATTGTGTTGATTATTTATTGAATGAATTGTGATAAAAAGCTATTGAATAAATTGGAATTTAAGCAGGAATATTATTTCTTTATAGATCATAATCTTCGTGTTTTCGTAGCAAGGATGAGTAGGTTTTTTTAGAGTTTATTTTAGATATAGATAGATATTTTAGATATAGATAGATATAGATCACCCTTTCATCTGATAATAATATTGATTAATCGTTCAGATAGCATGTTTTTAAACTAAATATTGGGCTTAAGAAATAATTTCAATTAACCTTCTAAGTGCTTAGATATTTGTTTATTTAGAAATTTTGAGACATACATACATATCAGGTCTATACTTTTATCATTTGTTTACTCCATAAGGCACCTGGCGTGATGATACAATAATAATTATTATAAACCTTAACTATACATAAAAATTCAAATTCTATATATTCATTTCAAATAATGTTTTTTATAACACTGGTCGATGAGAAATTTATAAGTTAAACCTATAACAAACGAATAAATAAATATAAAAGTGTATTTTCGCACGGAAGCCCATTGACTATGAATGCTACATAAACATAATAAAGTATGAACAATGTTTATTATACGGTGTTAATGTCATAAATTCACAAGCGGGTGCAACGGTGCGACATAAAGACAAAACTTTCACAGTAATTGGGAGCGCGAATTGTCTAAAAATGCGCCATTATATGAAAAAAACACTTATTCTCAGTGCACTTTCACTGTTCGTCTCTTGTGACTAATGTCAATATGTTGCGTGGAAAATTGGGACAAGTCCGGCTGCGTAACGTCACTTGCTATTATAATATTATGCTTAGTTGGCACCCTATTGTTTCAACTTTCGCATATAGTAAATGATTGAGTGAAATTTTGAATCAGAAAATTCATACACATATAGAAATGAGTATCACATATTTGAGACATGATAATCAGCACACTAAATTTGATTAATCCGTTAGTTATTGTGTGACAGGTGAATTGTAATCAGACAAAAACCTATACTATTATTTGGTGTGCGTCATATTAGCAGGTTTTTCATCGGTGGCAGCCTTACAGGCTTCGGCACGAAAAGTTAAAAATTAACATTTCGTTTTAAATAATTTTTTTACGAAACCGAACATCATGTGTCGGTAGACTATTTGATCACAAATACGAATATAATTACTTCCTGCACGATGCACGGCACTATACATGTAATAATCGAATTGGATAATGTAATTTAATTGCATATTACACGTTTATTATTCACGCGACGCCACTATGCTTTATTGGCGGGACGGCATCGCTTTTCCCTCCAAAACGGCCACCCCGCACGTTACGTCACGACCCAACTAGGGCGGTATGTGGACAAGTTTTGTAATTGTAACAATAATTCATTCAACGAAACCTGTTGGGGAACGCGTTGTTTTCTAAGCAATAAGGTTCATAATACATTACATAAAGCAGTTCAGGTTTGAGTCGTAAAGTAGTAATTAAAACTAATTCGTTGGACGCGCTAATTGCTCCATTCTCGTGCGTTTAGTTGTCGTAATTATCGCTATTTATTTGTATTAGAGTGTCAAAATGTCTTAGGTGGATTTATTATAGCTTTTTTATTCATAATTCCGCTACTAAAACGTCTGTTAAAGTACGGACCGTATTTTGGTTTCAATTACATTATGGTTTGGGATGTATTTGGACGCGAAAATGCTACCTATTATACTGCACTATGGTTGCTTCTATGGGGATCTTCAGGATCATAATACATCCGGTTCGTACACTAATTACAATTATAATGATTTATTGACCATAACACGTTACATTTCAGGACGAGAGCCCTGGCTCCCAGAACACGTGAGGTATGATCTGAGAATCAGTACCTTCCCTATTAGAATGTTACTATTTTTAGATTATAGATATATTTTTATATAAAAATGTTGTTGGCCCTTTTGTTGCGAATGTAGTCCAATGAGAATGACTGGTGATACTTATCAATTAGCATCTATTATATTCCTGAACCTATAAATGCATCTTAAATTCTTTATTTTGTTTAAAATATACACCCATTCACGGTCGTGTTGGCCGTGCTTAGGCGTAATTACACTCGACATAATACAACAAGTGAAAAATGAGTCTTGAATGTTGCAACGGCGTTTATTAATTGCGTATAAAGTTATTTACTTAATGACCGATATATTGGCAATATATAGCCTGTTAAAGGCTACTGGCAAAAGCTGGGTGCGGCAGCCCGAGGACAGCGCAGTGGGGCACTAGAGCAGGCCTATTTGTGGAAATGGTCTGGTATATGCTGTTGACGATGATGATGACAATAAGAACGCATATAATATGCTGTTAAAAAGTCTTCATTGTATAAAATCTTTACCGTTACAAATTTACATATGTTACGTTTACTTAATTATTATTTTTTTTACTTTAATTTTTGATGTTTGTGCCGCTTTCTCTTGCGTCATAACCAGATTATTTAGGTAACAATAGGTATATATTATTCTTTTCCCTTTATAATGTTTTTCTTTTTTTTTAAGGTAAGGTTTCTTTTATAAGGTTTTCTTGTTACTTTTTATTAATTCTCGGAACATTTGAAATTGTTAAGTGTCTAAGTTCACGCATATACATATGAATTGTATGTGGTGTATTTTTCTTCCATTTGTAAACTTTTTTTGAAATTTGATCTGCCAACGTTTTGCTAAATTATTATATAATTATTTCCTAGTACTGGCTCTATAGACTAATGCGATTCTTGGAAAAAAACCCGCTAAATAAATCATTGAAAGGCTAACGTCTTGACAGTGACCATGACCTATGCTGGCGCTATGACGCTAAATGACAGCGTAATCATCGAAGATCCTCAATGTCATGTAGATAATAACACGTAAATATGTAGATTACGTCTGAGCTACGTCTAAACGGCATAATGTGTGGATGGCTCTATGATATGTGGCATTGTATTCGCGTGTCATACTATTCGACTGGCCCCACGGTTCAGTGGTTAGCGAATATCACAGTTGAGTCGCGGATAGTGTGTTCACTTCGAATCCAAGAGAAACAATTGTTAGTACACGAGTATTAGTTACACACAGTATAAAGATATATACTCGTATATAAATACATATTGAAGACATTGCATGTACATGTACGTTGTAAATGTAGTTTTTCAACTGTTTGCTTACACAGCAGATGCTCTACGAAGTACGAGCTTATTCGTTTAAAACAATATGCATTATACATGTTGTATACACATACATATGTATATGATGAAAATTGACTTTTAATATTATTTTTACACGCGTCAAGTCAGTATCTCACGTTGGCTCCACGTAGCATAGTTATGGGCTAAACAATCGATTTTACCGGCGGTGTCGGCGCCCGGTCTCATATGTTTTTGTGTGAAGGTTAACTAAAGTTCAAGAGTGGCATCGTACGGTCAATCAGCAGTCATTATTTATCGCGGCAATCGCTCTCAAGGTGCACACATGCTCACACGGTGCGAAACCGTTGATCGCTGGAACAAAAGATCGAGACTCTTGCTTATGATGGATGACTGTTAATCATTGTTAGTTTTTCGGTGATAAATAACACTGGTAATTTGATAGTAGCTATAGTCTTACATGGTAGTGGCATACTTCAGCGTGCTGGGGTTTGGTATAAATCGTTTTACATACCTATCACATCTCTTCATTTCAACTATTCATCCTTATCAACGTTAACCCCTTTGTCGTCTTTTAGTGTATATGGCATGTAGCCTAGAGAGGATAACTAGAGAAGTTATTTTAATTAATGTATGACTGTGTTCCTTACAGATTCTCTGCGTGTTGGCAGCTAGCACGCTAGCCGCGCGCCCCCGACCTCGCCTGTCGCGGCCAGTCGAGGATGTGTACGACTACGAACCCCAAGCGCAGGACAGAGGCGCTGGAGAGCAGGTGAGGGAAACATACATACATGTGTACATACTCATAAATATTTTCAGGCCTATTTTCCATTGGACTAAATTACAAGTAGGTACCTATGTAATTTATGATTAACTTAGCCCAGTAGTTACTATAACACGAACTCTTTTGTTGCTACTTGGGTTTTAAGTATACTTGGGACATCTCCACACAGAGTGAAACCAGATTTTTTTATATATAAAAGTATACAGAAGTATATTTGCATACGTTAAATACATTACACATAAAATATATAAAAGAGTAGTTAGAAACTGAGGAATCGACGCATTTCGTTCAAGTCATCTACTTTCTAAAGGTCATTATGTATCGTAAATATGCTCGTCTAGAAGACGTAAGTACCCTTGATCTGGCCTTCGTTCAAAACGTCTTCTAAAATTTCAATTCGCAAATATGCAGATCCCACAAATAAGGCAATATTTTAGCAATATTTAACACTGTTTATTTTGCTGCTTGATAACTAATCGCTGTCCATAACGTTACGCCATTTCTGTAGGTGCTACGGCTAAAGCACGTTTACCGTGTTTATTAATATCCAGAAGTTACGTTTTAATTTCGTTTGCTGAGCTCGTTATCAAATGTCGCAATACACGAAGTAAGGTATAAGCTTTTTACTTAACCGCTACAAACCAATTTTTTGTTACCCGTTCAGGTTTTTACTGGGATATTTGCTTTCTGCTTATCAATCTGTCTACTGGGGCGTTTAAGTGGTTCCAAGGTCATAAGCAATTTGCGGGGCTCTTGTTTGTCGATTATGGCGACTATAATTTTCAATATTTTGACAATGCTACAATATTATTTGTCTCCCTTGGGGGTCCAGTGGTTGATTATAATAGGTTGTGGGTTCGTTTCCCACTCAGAACAAATATTCGTGAAGTAAACATTACAGATTATTCTGTGCCTGGTTGTGAAATTACGTACATAAATATGTGTTTAAATATTTATATGTACTGTTTAGTCACCGTATATAGTATTATTATTATTAAAACACTTTTTGAATCACTAAGTCACATATATCAAGAATGTATTTATTGTATTTTGTATATATTTCTCGTATTCGTCGTACATATTTCTTTCATTTATTAGTATATTGACAAATATTGAAACGCGTTGCAGGTGGTGTTAGTGTCACAGGACGCATACAACGCGCTCTACCAGGCGCAGGACCGCCTGGACCAGGAGTACGAGCCCAGAGCGGTGCAGCGGCAACCGGCGCGCCACAAGCAGCCGCTCCAAGAGGCGCCCAAGCAACCGCCCGTACAGACCATCCGGAACTATAACAAGGTGACACGAAGCTGTCAATAGCAAAAGTAGCGTCCATTGGAGCTGGGTCTTAATTATCGAATTTTAAATTAATTAGCTTTCCGTTCCTTTAGAAGTCTCACACAATAAATTTCACAATGACTCCTTCTGTAGTGTGGAATATAATAATGTGGATAAACAGTGGTTAGGCCATAATAACGTATTTTTTATGTTTTCGTATTTTGGTATAATGGCCTGAACCCTCTCACCCTGAGAGGAGACCTATGTTCCAACAGTGGGATAATAAAAGGGCCGGAAAAAAAAATAAAACGTATTTGTACTTAAATTCTTTAT
>DWME01008072.1:0-12034 GCA_018244795.1 Parelbella ahira ahira
CAAGAGAAACAACGGAACCTCCCCCAAGCCGACTGGTCCTCGTGGGGGATGAAGACCACAACCCTTCAACAAAAGAAGGAAAAAACAGCTAAAACAAACACAGAAAATCAGGTTGGAGGAGGCCTTTGCCAACTGGCAAACGGACCTACAAAAACTAAGGAAGTACGAAATAATTATGTGAATAAGTTTAAATAGGTAAAATAATTAACAATGTAGTAGTGTAAGGAACCGAAACTGTATTAATGTCCGAATAAAAGGCTTTATTATTATTATTTATTATTATTATTATGTTACACATGTTATAGCAAAATATCACACGATAGTTATACTATACAAGATATCATTTCAGTGTTATAAATAATATGTCATATATGTCATATATGCTATATATAATATGTCAGTGTTATATATCACATCACATAATATAATATGATATAATATATCTTGCTATACCGAGATATGTTTTGCTATATCTGTTCACATTTTTATAAATGATATGTATAGCGTTTATTATTATCAGCCCATTTCCCTCCACTGCTGGACGTAGGCCTCTCCACGCCACTGAACTCGTACTAAGTTTATTAAAATATGTATGTTAGTTTTATTTAAATTTTAACAATTTTAAAATATAACGTATCGCATAAAAATAAAAATTATTTAATAACAAGTAAACATTAATTAATAACACGAAAAACTAGAGAAATTCCAAATTCAAATGCCGAGAATTCCTGCCAACGTTCCATTTATAAAATATTGTTCTAAATATCGTTGTCAAACAATACTTAGATATCACACTTCCATATACATAAAACTAGTTAATGTGTCACTTTTTGCTCACCGTTCCATGTATGCGTGTTACGTCACGGAGGACAGATTATGTCATGCGTCGAGTGAAAATCTAATCAAACTACCACCACACCTAAAACCAAAGTACAATTTAAACTATGCAGTTAATGTTTATCTATTCCGTCGTCATAAGCATTACAATCGTACATCACAACGATTAAAATAAATTTGTAAATACCGCACATATTTGTATCCTCCGACTTGTTTGAAATGGAACGTAACTTATAGCCTTCAATCAATTTCTTTCAGTTTTTTTATCTTGTTACGTGAAACACAGAAGGAATTTCAGTGTACAACGAGTTTGTGATATATTTCTGTGGATATAAAAAATCTAAAGAACTAAATTATTACCACTTATTTGCGTACAGTTTTTCCCGAGTATTGTAAAAAAATTATGTAGTTAAAGGACACAACATGTAAGTTCAAAATGGTAATTATAACACTCGAGTTCGTCGCGGGATCATCAATTTTGCTAACAAACAAAGAGATCTATTCCAATTTAACCCAGTGTGTTCTTAAGTTCCCGTGTGTATCATTTTATTACCTAACAAAGAACTTAACGTTAATTACTTTCATTTAGACAATCTAAAACTTTCATGCCTCAATTCATGCGATAACTTTGAACATAATGGACGTGAAGTGAAAAGAAATATGCTGTGGTATATACACCAAAAGACCTTGGAGCGGCGAATACTAATGAATCGTGGAAAATGGAGCGTTTAAGCATTCTTCATCAGTCCACGAATCTAGGTTGCAAGGAAAACGTACCCTACAATCAACGCAGCAGGATTGACGTTAAGTTACTTGGTTAAATGCACACATTTAATTCTTTCCGTCTAACAACATTGGCCAATCTAGATCGGAGCCACTGTGGGAACGGTGCGGTGTCCCTTTCAAATTGTGTTATTTATAGACTGATTCTTAGATAAATCAATATGCACTGTGTATTTGACCGGTCGGGATGCAAATGAATGAATCGCCTAACAGCGGGCTCACAATACAATCCATATTATACGATAGCAGCAACAGGCTTATCATCATCAACCACCAATCACTGTTGAATATTGGTCGCCCTTTAGAATAGAAGAATTAAGTTAAGACCATAGCCTGCCACGCTAGCGTAGTGCGTATCATTTGCTGTAACGGTGAAAGAAAACATGGTGGAGAAACTTGCACATGTTAGAATTCTCCATAACGTTTTCCAAGTGGTGCGAAGTATACTCTTATTCTAAGAAGACACATGACAGACACAACACGACGGCTAAAAGTAATGATTATGATGAATATAATCCACGTAGAGGGGTTGGTAGAAATTCGTGTTGCCCAAATAAGAACTAGAACATATTTGTATTCTACATGAAATCTAGTTCTACTTTTTTCTGTTTAATCAGAAAGTAAGTAGCTCTTCATAATGCAAGTTACTTCTGTTTTAATACTAAACTCCACAATTTAAACATTCAATTGCAATTGCAAACTTATTAACTGCAAATTGAAGTCAAATGTATACAATATACATTAAACCGTGTTTAAATTGAAATAGAATAGAAAAATAACCACCGTGAAACAATTATAAACCCAGCTTAACATTACCTTTCGCCATAAGCTCGCAGAAATGTAATATGCACACTTTATTAAATTTTACTTCACTTAATGGCTTTTCAATGTTAATTATAAGTAACGCAACGACTTCATTGGTCCTGGTTGTGCAAATTGTTTAATAAGCTACCGAAAGGAAATTAAATTTAAGCTGATTGAAATAATGTACAATTTGTTAGCATATTAAATGTCTGATGAGTGTTTATACAGATGATTGTACTCGTAAATATAGCAGCTTGATTCGCGTATGTTTTTCCAGGTGGCCCGACTATTCATATTGCAATTTTTTTATGTTCTTTTCCCGGGTGGGGCAAACTATTGTGGGGTTTTCCTAGCTCGGAATTCCAGGAAGTAGCACAGAGTCCTGGCTACATGCCTGATGTATGGCAATAGGCGTACTCCCGATTCTATTCATCATATAAAGTAAGTAGTTAATCGGGGAATTGTACATACTACATTCTTGTCTATAAATTCGGGGAAAACAGGCGTGATGTAATATTATGTCACATTTAATGGCAATGGCAAATTAATGGCAGTAGAAAAGCAAGCGCAGCTGCCGTGTTTTCAATGTAATCTAGAGTTTATGAGAGTACAATAGTATATAAGCATGAAAGAGACAGGAAACTGGAGTATCCGTTTAGTTATTCGTTACTTGTTTCCGCTGCCTACTCACTCACGTACTTACCTTAGAGCAAAACTCTCAGTCCACTATAAAATTTAGCGATGTAAATGAATAACCAATGTACTATAAAATACAATTTAGCATATACCCTTATTAGTTGGTTACCAATGGTATACCGACGGAATTCTAATTATTATACTACAAACAATGTCAATAGAATGAATACATGTATATATATAGAATACTATACTTGAAATACAATTGGTGTACCAATGGTTGGGCGCTGTGTATTCCTGTGTAAACCTTAACATAAAAACAGGAATATATCATACACCCTGTGTTTACATTAAATGTCTATTTATTTCAAATTAATACTTAAAACAAATATTCCAAGTATTCAGCATAAAATTTTAATTGAATTTAAGTAAAAAATGGAAATTACGTAGTTTATTATTAGGGCGAATATACGATTCTGATTAGTGTTTGATTACCTCATTTTTACTATAGGAGAACAAAGCCAGCAACCACGAGCTGGTGATTCAACGACAGGTTAGCGCTTCGCAACCGGGCAGCTCTGATCCGGCCGACCGGTGTTGCAAGGGTTACAATATCTCTTTACTGAACAACGGTGCGATATAATGAAATATTTCTGAATCCTCAACTTAGGAGATATCGTTTTAATTCAAGATAAATTTATTACACTAAAATATGACCATGTATCTTCACCTGCCAAAAATATTTTAAACTCGATTAATACAATATCGCTATGCAAGTATTTGCTATCGTCGATAATAGAACCCAAAATAAAACATAGAACTGCATAACAAAATACAATAGTCCCAGTCGCTGATACGATCAGCTGTTGTTATTAAATTTTATGTAATTAACGACTATTGTGTGTAAAAATTTTTGCAAAGATTAATTTGCCACACGCAAGATCTAACAAATATAGATAAACATGTGATATTCCCACGGCTCCTGTCACAGTATGTATGATGTTGACGTGGCAAACTTCCTTACAAAGACCACTTTGTTTCGCTGAAGGTATTCCGAACATTTACGAAATCCATAATTATTGTAAATGTAATCAATTAATCGACTATAGAACGTAATTTCTTCTCAAGTGCTCGTATGGATAAAAAGTTGACTACCCCCATTGTACCTAATAAAATAATAAATGCGCATAAAAGGTCCTTCGTTTTCATCACTAAGGTCCATAGAAAATGGAATGTCTAACGTAACATATTCTCTACCTCATTTTCAATGAAGTCGAGCTGAAGAGCTGAAAATCGAGCTCAATGGCGGGTTATTTATGTCCAATAGTAGACGGGAACAAGTTGAAGATGAAGACGCAAATTTATAATTCTACATACTATTTTCACTCATTGCTAAAGCACTGTCGATTAAATTATAGTTTGTTAAATACTTCGTGTGTTTTATCACCGTTAAGACAATGAATCTCGGAGGACGCCGCACACACATTGGCTGCGCGGAGTCTGCCAAGGGCCATTTGAATCGCGAGCACGTTGTTATCATGGCGCAACCAGCGGACTTGTCTGCGCATTTCACATTCTCCATCCTAAAATTGGGTAATTTTTGCACCGCTATGCAAGGGGTGCGCTTGTCTTGTCTTTGTTAGGATTTCCAATCGCAGTGGCGTCGCTGCTAAGTCGTGAATACAAAACAGGACGAGTCTGTTTCCAATGAAAATAAAAATCAAAGGTAACTTAACTTTTACCCAACATTTTCACCATTATCAACAACAGCGACATTTATGACGTTTTATTACAGATGTCTCGGAATGATGGGTTTAAGTCATAGTAAACCACGTTCTCACAATGCGCTGTGGTAACTAAAAATAAGCCTGGTAACTCGTCGAATGAGAATCTGAATACAACAATGAAGATTAAAGAAATCTGACAACTCACGGACGGAATATATAGCGAGCACAAACTCGCTGGACATTAGCATACCTATTGATGCTGCAAACCCCGTTTCAATTTGCCTTTTGCTCAAAAACAAATAAATCACTATTTATATAGTAGGTAGTTAGAGCTCAAAGCTTACAGATAATTTCACTCTTTCCTAACCAATAAAATAGTTGTTACTTTCATCATCAACCCTATGATAATTCCATTGCTGAGGAATGGTATCCTCCCAGAATGAGAACGGTTAAGACCATAGAAAGCCAAGCTGATCAAACGCGAGTTAACAAACCTTGTCACTTTTAGAAAACTAATATTTTACTATTAATATGACATGTCAAAATTAATGCTAATATATACAACTGCTCCAAGATCGCCCATTTATCAGCATTCATGTAGCGATTGCCAAAATGCCTGTGTTACAACAGAAAACAAATACGAATATAAAATAGATAAAGTGTTGCAAATCGTGTCAAAACTCTTATATTGTACTTAAAATGATATTTACGATCTTGATCTAGAAAATTCATCCGTAGATAGCATTGGAAATATACGTATGTATATGTTTAGCAATCAAAAGCCACGAGGGAGCCAAGAGCGAACCGGGCTTACGATATTACTGCTGGTACATTATTAATATGATTATTATTTTAACATCAATTTAAAAGTTTCGAGGATTATATTACGTAGATATAAATTATTGCTATACTTCATATATTTTGTCGTTTTAATATTTTTTTATATACAAAGTTCTAATTTCCATATTCTCCAATTCTTTTATAAAATCCAATTTTTTTTTCAAAATATGATCACAAAGCTCATTCATGTTAATTTTCCATCAATATATGTTGATGCCTACCGATTCGGGGAAATGCAGTCGTTATGATAACATGACGACATTAAAAATATGAAGGTAATTCTGTTGGTGCGTCCATTCACCTTTTTTACGTCACAGTGCTAAGTAGAGATCTTCTCACAACTGCGATATGCTCCAGAATGCTGGTCCCGGGCAGACTGGCAGAAATATAAGTTAGTGTTTAACCTGTCTGTTAGGTGTTTATAAGCCAACGTTAAGCCCTCCAACAATTGGTAGATACTTAACGTGCCCTCCAAAATCTACCTACTTGTCGAAAGTTGTAACACGCGGACGCGGAATTTACGTACCAAATGCAATCTGTATCTGAGTCAGTATCACGAACTCATCACATCCACTTGTCTCAATGACCGTAAAAGTTATTAAATTATAGAAAAGATTATAACTGTCATTCTATGAGACCCGTTTCTAACAGTGACAATCATAAACGAATAAGGTTAAAAAGTTCAAGTATCTGTTTTGATAGTCATGTCCGGTGTAGCGATTAGAAACAGCTAATCTGTACATTATATACAAATTTCGTCAACAAAACTGAATAGTTAAGAACACTACATTTTGAAATCTAAATTATAAATATTTAGATCCTTACCTACGCAACACGATACTACGTAGACTTCAATTAATAGCCGGCTGTGTTTTGACAAATTTTCGTCTAAACCCGTTTTAAAATATCCATATTTTTAAATATAATTATAGAATATTTTGAAATATTCATTAAGATCAGTGCTAGGTTGGGAAATATGATTAAAATTTATAACACAATGAATAATTATTGGCATGCACTAAATGCTTATTAGATATATGCATTAAATACATACACAAACATTAAATTAAAGTCTACTTTGTTAATAAATATGCCATTAAAATTACATCAAATATCTAATTAATCAGATGTTATTCTAATGTCATTATTATTATTATTGTAAACAAACTGATAAGAGCTAAGGACATTTATTTCTAATGAATCTCTAGTTTTCATTTTCACTGTCTCGTTGGTCGAGTGGTTGCAAGCGCGACTGCCGATCGGGAGCTCCTGGGTTCAATTCCCGAGTCGGGTGCTATCAGACTTTTCTGATTTTAAATTTCTAGTAGTGACTCGAAGTCTGGAATTGTGCCCCGACTATGGCAATAGACTTACCACTTATTCCATAGGACATAAACATAACTGGTAAAACGTGGGAACGTGCTACACTCCTCTGACTACCCCTTCGGAGATTACAGACGTGATGTTACGATTCTCTAATTTTAATACCATTTCTGATCACATCTAAATATTTTTTTGTCAAAAAACAGTACCTCCAATTCATCTGCTCAGTCAACCCTCAGTAGTAGACTAACATCAGTCTACTACTGGGCATCTTCCAAGGTACTTCATTCAGCCCCAAATTATTTCTTCCTTCTCTAATTGCATTTCGCCGCCCTGAAGCTTTTGATTTAGGCGCCCTTAATGACCATAACAACGTAGAACAATCGATGGAAAATAATAAATAGACTATGTGCTTACAGTATTATTATACCTTACTTTCCTAAGAAACAGTTGTCAATGTAAAGTTGACAAATGCTTGGAAGTTTAATGTTTACAAGAATTACATCTTTATTGCAAATAAGAACGAGATATATTTAATGGAAACCAATAATTGCAAATCCAGAGCGAGTGACCCCAGCTCTAGTTTGTTAGTACAGACAAAGAGTCGTAAATTAGTATAAAGGTACTGTCCGTGGAGTCCTTTCTACGGTGGTCAGGGAAGCGATCGGATTTTAGACCGCGCTGGTTGTAGTCAATTCTAATTTTTGGTATTTCTAAGGCACTAGGTACTTCGATTTTTTAACTTGTTTTTAGAATGAAGAAATAACATGTAGTTATATTATTTATTTGATTAAAATAAACAAAATTGATGTTTAATAAAATGCACATATAAAACTTTTAAATTATTTGAAATTCACCGCTCCAACATTGAATAACTGAATTTGTTTATTTATAATATTACTACAATTTGCATGAAGTTTCTTTACAATATTAATTGTATTGAATGTAAAATATAATAATATACGATGTATTATTAAACATGTATTATTAAACACAAAGAAAGCTTAAATATTTTTTATCTTTAGCACATTTCTAATTTATTGTGGAACATAAATACATAATAATAATCGACCCATTTGTCTTCCCACTGTGGGAATATGGGTCTCCTCTCATATTGAGAGGGTAAAAGCCATAGTCTGCCATGCTGGCGAAGTGTGGGTTGGCAGACTTAACACACCTTAGAAAATTATAATTTTTTTGTAAATTCTAAAGTGTGCAGGTTTTCTCACGATGTTTTCCTTCACCGTTAGGAAGTGATATTTTAACTTAAATATAAATAAATAAATACATAAAGAATACCAAATATGATTTTAGAGAAATGAGTACAGTAAATGAGAGGCTAATTAAATATATTTAAAAAGTTTAAGAATTTTAAATTAGACTTCAATAGGCTCACCTCCTATTGCATCGAACTCACAACAAAACTGGTAAAACATTGCAATACTGCGCTCCTCTACCTGCCCCGTTGAAATATAGGCGTAATTATGTTATGTTAGGCGCTTCATGGGTTGCCTTAGCTACTGGTTCGTTAGGCACCCGCTGTTGTACACGATCCAGTGTTGCAAATAATCGCGTTTGACGTTAAAGTCCTTGCTGTGTAGTGGGGTAGTGTGCAGGCCGCCTTATATAAGTGTAAGGTACCGCCTTCGTCACACATGAACCGTGAGACTCTAACACAGTGCTCGATCAGTTATACAGTTCAAAACAAAATGAAGGCTTTTGTAAGTCAAACTTTGTATTAATTATGTGAAGTGGTGTGCTATTTTGTGTTTAGATAGAATTAATTTAATCGTATTATAAAAATAACTATCGTATTAAAATTTAAATATTAAATTTGAATTTTTAATTTAAATAAAGCTTTAATTAAATATCATGTTGATCTAATATTAAACGTATATTAAGAATAAATGTTGTATAGAAAAGAAAATCTAAATTTCTATATTAACGCGATACCAAACCCGACTTAAATCAAATAACTAGAATTGCAAGAAATAAATATGAAAGCAGCACATATAATACAAAACCGTTGAGAAAACAAGTTACAATATTTTCTTGACTTCAATTTAAAAATACTTATTATTATTATACGTTAATTATAACAGATTTAAAAAAAAAAAAATATTTAATAACGTGAGATAATTTTTTATTATTTTCCGTCATCATTTTGTAATGTTCAAATTTGTTTATTTGATAGTGCAGAAAAAATAAACATTGAAAACTATAATTTTCAAATTTGAAATGATAACATCTAATATATAACAAACAGAATTATAAGTATATAACAGACGTAATTTAATATTTCACTGCCTACCTTAATATTACATTACAGTACATTTAAACATTTCATAATAACAGAAATATTGACAAACTTTATTATATGCACAAAGCCTTAGTCACATGTATTTGTTTGTTGTTTTATATCAAAGCTTTCAATCTTTCTCCACAATATTTGTTAATATATTCGATGTAACATGCATCTGAACACATGGCATTTTTCTAACATTCTTATGTTTTCAGACTGTGTATCAGAATTTAGATTACACGTCATTTGGGTGTGCAGTTGTTATGAAAATTTAAGAAAACATTATCAATTAGTTAACCATACACTAAAGCTCAATGAAATGAAAGTGAAACGACGTTCTGAAAAACAAACAAATCATTAATCATGTAACAATTATAACACAGCATTATCCGATCAATATTCGATTCACGCACGAAATTTCGTCCAATGATTCCAACCGCATATCAATGTACGATGAAGTCATAACACGTAATGGGTAAAAGTAATTTTCATTGTTTCGGCCTAATGTATGCGCGCACGAATGCGGTTTCGGCAATGCAGTTCCTACGGAAGCTTCCTCATTGTTGAATACGTAAGGACCTCGTGGCGATGAGTTGATATGTAAACAAGTGCGCATACTCAATTAGAAAGAAAAAAAGTTGTATTATATTGTCTAAATAACGTGGACTGGGATTCAATCCATATAGGATTGAGGAAAACCTCAACACTACAAAAAATGTTCTTACGTTAAAGTTTATTTAAAAATTATACGTTATTATTTCCTCGTCAATGGTCACTGGAGCAACGTTGTAGCGTTTACGCCACGCAACGTATCCAGGCAATATTTATGTCCATGCTAATACGTAAAAAGGGTTGCAAGTCGAAATTTTCAAATTTCGAATTTTTTTTTTGCTGTTTGAGTTTCAAATGTATTCATTATATTTCTATCGATCTCTTCCAGTTGGCAGTTTTAGTTTTGACGGCATCGGTTCTGGCTGAACCGAGCAAAGTCGTTCAGAAGCGAAGTGGACTGGTCGGCCACTATGGAGGAGGCGCTCTGATCGCATCTCACGGGTACGGCCTGGGTGGGTCACTGGGTCCCGGAATCGCTGTTGGTTCTGGTCTCGGTCTGTCAGCTGTCGGGGCCGGCATCGGTCCAGGACTGGGCTACGCATCTGGAGCTATAGTTGGAGCGGACGTCCACACAACGGTCACCAAACACATCGGTGTGCCAGTTCCGGCGCCCTACCCCGTTGCGGTTGACAGGCCTGTGCCTTATCCAGTTAGAGTGAGTATTTTTGTTATTTTCAAATCTATTTCCTCATAGACGTTAATTCACATCATGCTATCAACTTATACCACCCAACTGCTGAACACCGCTGGACCCAAAGATTTTGACCGTAATCCTAACGCTGGGAATACGAGTCGGGAATCGCAAAGCGCAGCTTCCCGCAATATTCCGCTTATCCCGCTTCCCGCAATATCCCGCTTATATTTCTGTCCGTTAGTGGCACATTTAAAAATATTTGTCTATCTGAATACTTTAAAATATTAGTCTAATCTAGACATCTAGGATTTTCGCCCAAACCTTTCAAAATGAATAATCACAAATTTACTTTGTACATAAGATCAAACTTGTCAGTTGATACAACAATGATATAGAAAATATAAGGTCTTAAATAGAAATCCAATATAATTCAGCCAACAACAATATAAGTAATATGGAAAACAATATTGATAAACAATTCTAAATACCACCACACATAAAATGGAGATATATGAAGCCTAAAAGTTTTCTCTGCGAAACTTTACTTCAGATCTGACTTTTAATATTTATACCAAGCGCTCATTATTATACATTATCGCTGTTGTAAGGATCAATCTCCACGCAGATGTACCTATACCTATATTTTTAACATTTGTCATGTTCGCTGTCATAAGGAAAATTCTAAAAAATAATATCTAATATTCCAGGTAGCAGTCCCGGTGCCAGTCGACCGCCCCTACGCCGTGGCAGTGCCCAAGCCCTACGCAGTGCCCGTGGAGAGGCCAGTCGCTGTGCCAGTGGACAGGCCAGTACCGGTGCCAGTACCCCACGCCGTTCCATACCCAGTCATAAAACAGGTAAAAACTTTTCAATTAATTTATATTTATTTACACTAATTTGTACCGGTTTGTACCCGTTATCTCCACGCCCGGCTGCGAGCTGGAGATCGCAGGTCACAACTCTCTGCTAAGCTTGCAGGCAGATGCTGGATACGACAAGCCGAGGACAGGACGCGATGGCGCTCATTGGGGGAGGCCTATCTCTAGCAGTAGACAGAGATAGGCTGATGATAATGATACTCATATGTGCCATTTTCACGTGACTGACACGTCTACGCAGAGCCCAAACTAATTATACTAGGTGCTATTAGGACTGAATGTTCCTGCCGTGATTAAGGCAAACAATAAGAAAGGATTTTTGGAGATCTTTATCTCCTGTGCTAAACAGGAGTTAAAAGTTTCTATGAGACGAGTAAAAAACATTTTCTTTTGACTCACAATTTTATACTTGGGCTCCTTCAAAAAATAAACAATACGTGTTTCAGAATTTAACTTGAAAATTTATATGGTCAAAACATTCTTTTTTCCAGATTCGATAATTATAAGTATTATTATTAACCACACAAGAACCAATTATACTGTCTAATAAAAACGAGTAGATATTAGCATTTTCATATCTTTTCAAAATTTTTCACCTAAACAAAATTAGTTATAAAATTTTTGTAGTATGAATAGGCAGTCTAAAAAACCTTAATTA
>DWME01008073.1:0-12033 GCA_018244795.1 Parelbella ahira ahira
GTAACTCAAAGTGTGGTGAACCTACAATAAGCGGAGTCATACCGCACCGCAAGGAATTAAAAGCGTAAGGCAATCCTCTTACTCCCTGCTCGCCTCCGAGCTGTAAGGTTTCCCGCAGAACTCGCCGGAAGTACACTTATGTGTACAAAGTAATGTAACTAGAAGAAATTAATGTTACTGTTACTTAATCAATAATTATAGGTTCTTTTATCAAGCGTTCTGCTGTTAGATATATTTGCCGCACAAGCGTTCCATATCACGATAATGTTCAAGTTCTATGTTAGTCAAATGTGTAAGGAAGAACGTATTATTTTTATTTAATCAATTAATAATTAATAAATGTTCGAAATAATAGTTTGAAATACGTTCCATTTCATGACAATGTTCAAATGTAAGACAAATACGTGAGGAAAAATTCAAGTATACATTAAACTTAATTTATATTGAAAAGATTTCCCATTATATAGATAAGTGGGACTTCTACACTTCGTTTGCCTACCCGTTCAGAGAAAAACAGGCGTGATATTATATTATATTATGTTTTGACGGCTATTTGAGAGGGCTCACTTAAGTTTTAACTTACATTGGATTCGAAACATTATTACATTGAACTCCGCGTACATTGGATACGAAAAAACAATCACATTCCGAATAAAATCCTTTTTTTCGGATCCAATGCAGAAAATTGTTATTTTTTTTAATACGGTACTGCACAATCATGCATTACGGTATTGTAGACCTACTCATCCCAATCAGCGTTGTCAAAGCTGAATAAAAGAATGTAGAAAATTTTGGGGGAAAGTGCAGTAACTGCGAAAACTCACCACAAAAGCCTAATAATAGACCTTGACGCTCATTAACAACGGATGTGACCTGCGACCCGCGCGATATTTTTCAAAAAGCCCCATTACTTGGATACGAAACAAACACGCCAAAGTTAGACTAATGGCGGAATAACCTCCACCTTCCGCTTCCTCTAACCAAAGACAACAGTGCTTTGAAAAAAAGCAAATCTGCCAAACTGATTTGACTTCTGTCTCAATTACCATAGAGTTGTGATTATTATGCATGTACTGTATAAGTAATATGTTTTCGCGTCGTTAAATGTAAGTAGAGTTTATTAATAAATCTACGGTATTACATAAATCACAAGAAAGCGACTGATTAGTACTTCGACTTTAACTGTTTTGTTATAAGAGTGAAATTCCTTCAGGACAGTCTCGTTCTTGTCTTAGGGGTAGAATGACTTTAAATTCGTTGATGTTTTTAAAATACTACTCATAAAAAGTTACATTTGCTTTCACGTTTCCGTTATTTAAATCATTTCTAAACAAAATAATCAACTTTGATAGATATAATCTGGATAATAACAAAATATTGGAGTCCAATCAATTATAAACAAATATACAAATCTTAGATGCCTCTCCCTACGTCTATAGATCTAATGTGTTCCATTTTTAAAACATTTTTCACTGTGACATTTACAATCTTTCTTCTTTGCAATACTCATTACTTTATGTCACGTATATATCTTTTTATTTTTTCTATATATGTATGTGCATATAATAAAAGAACTTTTGGAATGTTCTTTCTATAAACCGTGTTGCCTGCCTGTCGTATTTCAAATTAATGGACATAGACATAAAAATTGCCAGAGCACAAAATAGGTACGCAATTTGGAATTTGATACCAATGAATATAAGACAAACACTGGGCTGTAAGTGTCCGCTAAGGTGACCATCGTGTTACCTGACACCGGGGGTGACGTGCCACGTGCAACTTCCGGTTATACAAGACACTTGTTCAAAAATCGTCTTTTATTTTACGTTAATATTAGCGACATTTCGTTTTTTTATTCAATATTTCTAACGCTTAATAATTAACGCTCAATAATTCCTTTGAATTTAAACAATTTAAATATAACATTTCTCTTGTTACATAATACCTATATTATGTATATGAATAATTTATTTAGAATGTGTACCTAATGTTAGTGTTAAAATTTTAACATTCATATATTTCAATGGACGGTCATTGTTTCATATTTTGAAATTGGTCGATGGCGATCTAACTACTGGCGATCGTGATAATAAAAAAGCTTTTTTTAAAATATTTGGGAACCATGAATTAAACATTAACTAAATCCGATCAAAATAAAAGGCTATCGCTAAACAATAACATAAATATGTTCATTAAAATTCATTGGCTCTAAACATCTTTCCTTCGCCTGTTTTTATAACCAGACAATTCGTAAGCGACTTCCCGCCATAATATTTCCATACTTTCAGTCAAGTTACAAACTTTTATTTTGAAGTTCCTAAATAATACTCATTCAAATATGAATTTATACTGTTTTAAAATAGGGTTCATGTTTATCAAATAGGAATTTCACAGATACATAATTATGTTTGTATAGGTGTATACGATATCCAATAATCGCAAAGATATGGGGGAGTGGTTGAAAAGTGTCAGTTTTATAACCACATTACTGAGGGCTGTAGTGAGCCGCGGGGTTGAAATCGGACGATTTATTCTTATTCATGATTTAAACAAAATGTATTTTGAACTACTTTTGAAAAATTATTCAATCATAAAAATATAGCTATGAAAACGAAAACTGATATTACATATTATGTAAAACTTCCCTTTGAAATAATTTTTATTTCTTTCTTAATATAAAAAAGTAAATATATTGTTTTATATATAGACTTACGGCTTTGTCTACCAACCAACGCTTAATGAGTAATTTAGACGTCATAAATAAAAAAAAAACAAAAATAGAACCTAACGTGCCATGATTTTGTTAATGCCTTTTAAAAATCTGCTTTAAAGTCCATGCACGACATCCCTACTAAGTATTAACACAGTCAATTTGTGTATTCGTCAAGACTGTTTTTTAATAAATATACCTACTTACCTACCAAGTCTTTGTGTAGTTCCTAAGCCTAGACAATGAAATGTAGGCGCATTCTCGGCAACATTTACGAAAAACAAATTCAATAATACCTATTGTTACAAAAATCGATATAAGCTTCATTTAGGTAATTTCTCAAGGTTGCTGTTCATTGATACATTTTGATTTTATTGCAGACCGAAAGGTTTTGAATGCAAATAAAGTGTGTAAATTGTTAATAGTCTCAATTGACAATTAATGAAAAAAAAGGTAGATAGTAAAGGTTATGGCTTTTTTTCAATTTAATTTTATCCTCGTATAGACTGCCTCGTTGGTCGAGCGGTTGCAAGCGCGACTGCCGATCGGGAGGTTCTGGGTTCAAATTCTGGGTCGGGTACTATTGGATTTATCTAATTTAGAATTTCTAGTAGTGATTCGGAATCTGGAATAATGCCCGGTGTATGGCAATAGACTCACCACCTATTCCATGGGACTTAAACGTAACTGGTGAAACGTGGTAGTGTACTACACTCCTCTGTCTACTCCTTCAGGGATTACAGCGTGATGGTACGTTTTAATTTTATCGATTATACAGATAACAAACGGTAGCCTACCAGTCATTTGTAATGACATGCATCGAACCAATAAATTACAAGTGTCAACGGTATAGCAGAATTATTATTATATCATCACACCAGGTCCCTTACTAGCTAGGCAGAGAGAGCCGTAAAAAGAAACAAAGTATGCATAAGTAATCTTGTTAAATTTATATTCTATTGGAAGCATAGATAAAACATGTGTAGTACATTGGAGTAAAAAATCCCGCCACAAGCAATACGCCTCATAGCATAGCATTAAATTTATTTTCATGCGCAATAATACACCGCGCGCAGCCAATGTTGCGGAACGCATCGAATCGCCTCCCGACGAACGCACCGAGCGCTCCATTTTAAAAAATCGCCCATTTATACATATTTCAATCGTAATGCTCCGCTACGCTCGCGTCTATTTTCGTCCCCAACCGTGTCTAACGTTGACTTATTTTGCGAAAATTTTCCCAAAAAATCCTGCTAAAACCCAACCGTCACCGTTACCCATAAATTCATATATAATGTAGGTACAGATAAAAAATTAAATTTAGAACCGATCGTGTCCAGCTACTGACACAGATGGAAAAAAAAAAGTTAAAACGCTCGCGTCTAGAAAAGTCGGTGGCTATTTGCGGTAGTTTTAAAAGCGGTCAAAGATTATATTCCGAGAATACGAGTTGGATGTGAGATAAGTTCGCATTAACGGCTCTCCAGCGCCCGACTATCTGAAGCTGAAACGGATCTTGTTCAGTTTAATGGGTGATATTTTTTGTTCATGGGTGGGGTTAAAGGTGACCAATGGCGTCCCGACGGGCGTCTAACTGCGTCTTGCTCAGATAAAGATAGTTCAAGAAATTTCAGAGAGGGACGCAGGATTCTATTCTTGATAGCACGTCTGCTTCGGTTGTACTGGTGTGATGAAAAGTGTTTCATTAAAAAACGTTACACCACGCTTGTATTTCTCAGAGAGGTAGGTAGAAGAGCATAGTCCACTCCCACGTTTCACCAGTTAAGTACATTTACGTTACAAATTGGAATAGGTGTTAAGTCTACTGATTTAAAAAAGTTTTTATTAATTGAAAAAAAAAGATATATATTTCATAAATCATATACCTACATCGACTCTCACTTCACCATCGTCATCATTATCATTGTCAAATCATTTCTAATGGCACTCTTGGGCACCAGTCTTCACACGGAATAAGAAAGGCTCTGACATAAAAGGTATTGTATTATATATGAAACAGACGGCAGTGTAAAAGCAAAATAACTATAACTATCTTCATCACCACTAAAAACTAGACTTCCAAACCGTAGAAGACCAGAAGAATACCGAAACTGTACATGTGAGAACAACGTGCTTAAATAAGTGCAGGGTAACATTGCTGTTATCGCCAGTACCGCTCAGTGTTGCCAGCCGCTGAATAGAGCTGCAGACAGAGCGAAGGCAGCCAGGTATCGCTCTGGTATGCCAGTACGTTCAAAAACATCCGACTTTGATAAGGTGCCTTTTGAAATATATAGACGCAGAAACATGACTAAATCTCTTTGTACATCACGCTTGTAATGCTCTGAAGGGGTAGACAGAAACGTGTAGTACCCCTATGTTTTATTGATTATATTTACGTCGTATGGAATAGAGGGTGGGATACATATTTATAATATAAATAAATTTTTATAATTTTGATTATAGATATACCTATGTGTTAGAATGGATTGTATCAATCGTAATACATACGTTTTTATTGGAGATTTACAGTACTTTCCGTATTTGCTGCTTAACAGTCTTGCTACAGTATTTCTTTGAAAGGCTGGTGATAAAACGTATTCTTGTACAATTATTATTGTTCCAATTAAACCCATACTTGGTCAACATGACAGACTATGACTGTAACCCTTTTCATTGTGAAAGAAGACCAGTGTCCAACCGTCGGTGGAACTATGGAAAGGTTGAAGATGATGAAGCATTCCAACGTTCCCAGTATTAGATTTGTTGTAGTAAAAATTTTGAATTTTGTTTTAAAGGTTATTACTAAATAACTAAATCAATACATTACTAAACTCCCTCAATTTCTGTTCTGTCTGTGTGTCTGTCTGTCTATCTGTATTAGTTTATGTTATCCTAAATTGCTTTGTCACTTTTAAGTAAAACTAAAAAACTAATAAACGTCAAACACGTGCTGAACATTTCTCAATCTTTATTTACTCGATGTTCAATAAAAATCTCAACTGATTTAAAGAATTATGTTCAAAATAATTCACATGGAAATCGTCCCCCAGCGACGAACACTTTAAGTATATGTGTTACACGTTTCGCTCGATTGAAAACACTTTATACAACACACATCACTATTTCCATACGTATATTATTGTCTTACAAATCACTCAGGCACGAAAATAAACAGATTTAGGAGCAAAAAAGAAGTAAAAACTGAGAAAAAAACACCCATTCCCCACAATTAAAAAAGCTGACAGTTATTTAGATTTCCATAAATACTCCCACCGTCTACCTTCCTTGAGATATATCTTCCTGGCGACTTTTTTCCGTGATGATAGTGATGTATTCACGTAGGTGTCGATGATTAGAACATCGATTAATGTCGCTTTATATTATGTCGTGAAACGAGAACTTTGAATATTATTCATATTTAATCCGTATCATAAATTTGTGTACGACAAAAGCTAAACGAGTGAATTATTTTGTTCCATTTTAAATCAACAAGTTTAAGAATTCTGTTTCTTTATAATAACAATATCTTTAACGTTTGTGAATCGCAGGTACCAAGGGAGTCCAAGTCTCAACTTCCTCTGCCAACAGTTTAAGTATTGGCTGATAGATGTCAGAAGTCTTCAGAATTCGCATGCGCTTATAAACAGCAAGATGGTAAGGATAAAATCATAATTAATCTGAATGAAAATATAATAATCACAACAATGTTTATCGTATTTAATGAATGTTTTGTATATCGATAAGTACTATTCCCATCTCTATTCAGTTGGTGTACACTGAGCACATTGTATTTATTTGGTTTTCAAATCTTCGCGTCGGTGTCGGCATAAATCGTGCTGCTTCCGACAAATACGTTTTTTTCAGTAATGACGTTTTGTTCTCTCTGTCGCGCGTGGCGTTATTTTAATCTGTCATATATGAAAATAGAATTAGTAAAAACTAATTTGTTTCGTGAATGTGTTGGATATTGGTAATTTTGGACGCCGGTGCCTAAATTATTAAGAGTGGTATCGCCAAAGAGATACGTGTGGTAAATCGGTACATATATAATCATGTGTATGCTCACGAGACATTTAATAGTAAAATTATTCAATATTATTGCGGTCAAGCGGCTGTTATCCGCGCTGGGAAGACTTCCGTGGAATCTATCTCCCGAGGGACGCTCTGATTAAACTTACTATGTAACCCATTAAAGCGATGAGCGCCCTCTGTCGGATATAGCTTTAATATAATTATATCTACCTACTTTTTACTATCTATACCTGATTTCCACTACTCTTCACGTTATACTTCAATAGTAATAAGTATAAATATGATATCATCACGCCAGGTCATTTACGAAGCAGGCACCGAGTATAGAGTGCCAAATACCTATGTGTTTCGTGTTTACCGTGTTTCGTGACTTACCATAAAAACGTAGACATAAAATTAAAACATGACATTACTCCTGTAATGCCCGAAGAGGCAGACAGAGAAGTGCAATACACTCCCTTATTTCACTAGTAAGGTTTATGTCCCATCATGGAATGGGTGATGACCCTATAGCTATGCACCGGACAGAGATTCAAAATATAATTTTGCGGCAATAGCAATCAGTTATAGCCGGTATGAACAAGTATAAATATGTCGAAATATTTCGATATTTCGATGTTACGTTCATATTCCATCAAATCTTTTATCCCCCGGGACTATGATTAAAGTCGGACGTCCAGCTGATTGATGGGCGATCTTTGTGGGCGATCAACTGAGTTTCCCTTTTTTGGAAAAGCCACGGCATGAATAAGTGAGTTCTTGATAGCTACTGCTTGGTGTAAAGATATGAACTGAGCAAGAGGAATACAGATATGATTAGAATGATTGGGCTTTTGGGCTTTTTTATTGCATACGTTCAAAAATTGTTATAAGGACTATCAGATGGTGATTCATGAAATTTTTAACATTGAACGTCATTCAAATTGAAATGATATATCTTTATGAGTCCTAACTCTGCCACTGTTTAATCATTGGTTGTTATTAGAACTATGAAACCTCTGTGTTTTACTTAAAATTGAATACTGTGATTTATTTTTATGAGATTTTTATGAATATTTATACATAAAATATTGTGATGTTCGACTTCATAATTTTTATAGACTACTTAACAGCTTTCTCGTTTTATTTATGCTTATTATAATTATTAATGAATCCATGTAAATATACAAATATAAAACCACGATAGTTACGACAGTTCGAAAACTCAATTTTGATTTTAATGCCAAATAATTTATTTGGGGAATATTAATATTTAATCTAATATTTTACATTCATATTTGGTATAATGTACCTACTTAATAAGTAAAATATTCGATAGTATGTAAAAAATGGCAGTAAAAAAGTAGCTGACATATTAGCAAATTAATCGTCATTTCAATGTCAATATCCAAATATTCACCATACAGGAAATTAATATTTAAATTAAAAATATTCTAAAATTAAAAATCACGAACCGTTCAGTTCTTTCGAAGGTCAATTCTATTTGCTTCCAGTGAATGTCACCTGCTCGAAAATTTAAATAAAAGTACCCACGATAATAATGCACCGCTGTTCGTCGTACATGCGACAGAATAAATTATCAGCACACAATGGCTGACCAGTACGACTTGGACAATGACGTGTTTTCTTAACGGACCCATTTCTATAACGATGGGGGATATTCAAATTTTGAGGGTCGCGCGATTTTCAAATTTTAAATATTGAATCATTATTTTACGTTTTTTTTCCTTTTGGCCTTTTTCTCACGGGTCAAGCGATGACCTTTGCCGGACAATGCACGATAGATCATAAGTCCCGCGCTCAGAATTTATAATTAATGTCTCTGGTTCGATCCCGGCCATTGTGAGAATTCGCGGATAATGGCGCCCGCGGATCTTTGTCACGATTTATGTGCATACGTGAATAGTTGCACTTAGTTTAGAAAGTGGTATATCTTGAATATTGAATAGTGAGACGCGGACGGTTCGAGGGTGCGCTGGACTTGAGAACCGAATTTGTTTCATATGCAAGTTTGAACACTTGTTAAATCATACGTCTCTGATTTAGAAACTGACCCTTGCTTATTCAAAGCCGCAACATTTAATATTTGCCCTGTTATATCATTATTTCAATTGTTATGTTGTTTGTACATATAAATATATATCTGTAAATAATAGTTGACAATTAGGTATGTATTTCAATAACAAGTTTAGAAACAAAATATATATAAAATAGTTTGGTATAACGGGAGAGATATTTGCAGTGTAATACAATCAAATAAAAAATCAGATAAAAAATCTACCTCTTCGGGGATTGCAGATGTGGTGTTATAATTTCATTATTTTTCTTTAATTATTTAGGCTAATTATAATATAATATAATAATTAGATATAGAGGAAAAGATCCTCGTTGGTACTGTAGATTTATAACAACGGAGTTATTAAAAGTCTTCAGTGCCTACCTTTACTTTTTAGGACATTTTTGTTTTCAAATATTGAATGTCTATAGTACCTTTTGTTTTTTGGACATTTTAGATTTCAAATATAGAATGTCTTAAATTTTTTACGCACTTTTATTATTAGAGGGTCACGATAGGTCTCTTACAGGACAGATAAACAACACTAAGAGTATATTTATATTACACAATAATTTATATTTAATATATATCTTTATAGTAAAAATATCACTTTCTATCTAAAAACCATATCACATGCCATTACATCGTCACTTTGAGATTACATTTTACTTCGCGATGTATGCTAATGTATAAAGAGATTAATGGATCTGAACATTGGTCATACCTAAATGTCGCGTGGCTCATCTGGCCCTTATTCAGATGCTAATCAAGGGATGCATGTGGAAGAAACCTGTTTGGTGTATATTTGTGACAAGTTAACAAGTCAATTTTTCTAACAAATATTACAATTTAAGAATTTTCTTAAAAAAAATATCATTTATCAGTATACTTCCGTCCACTGCTGGACATAGGCTTCTCCAATGGCACGCCACTGAGCTCGATCTTTAGCTCGTCGCATCCAACCACTGCCAGCCATTTTGCGTTTATCCTCATTCCACCTAGCTAGAGGGTGTAATACATTAGGTTTGCCAAGTTTTGCAAACAATAGATATTTATATTTTGTATAATATTGACTAACTTTGGTATAATATAATTATGTAGTTATAATATTGGCGAATGACTTTCTTTCAACTTCGTCTCTTGTTTTAATGATACGTATCCCAGACTTAAATCAAAGTTTTTGGGTTTCGCCTAGAACAAATAGGTACCTACTTGTGTTACTTTTACGAATATTTTCGTATGTTGACGTGCAATTATGTGTATGAGTATGCACTTAAAATATGAATGTATACGAATATGTATGTAATTATACCTAGATAGTTAATGACCAAAATATTTTATTCTTAGTAAAATACAAACTGAGAAATGTTAAGTTATTTTAACATGTTTTAAATTTAAAACACATCTTTAAAAATAATATGTGTTAAATGGGCATCTAATATCCATGTATTAAGTCCTGAGTTATTATTATTATTAAAACGTAATCTTGAAAACATTATTAACACATTTTAATAATGACTATATTAATAAAAACGTTTTTATTAATAAGTATTCATAAATGAAACATATTAATCATATATGTAATGAATAAATTATTTCGAGCGATATCAGCACGTGTCCGGCGTCAGGTACCTACATCTTGCGCGGTGTTATTGAGATGATAATGAGCGCCACACGACTGGATGCTGGACACTGGAACCTGTTTGGAATTGATCATACCAGTTATATACATAATAGTATTAAACGGTGGTTGATGAAATAAAATAGAAATTAATTATATGAAGTTTTCATATTATTTTGAACCCTTTATTGTTCCACTGCTTAAAACGGGTTTACTGCCGAATTAGAAGGGTTAAGGATATGTTTGTTCATTTCATTTATTATAAAATTACTGTTACTATTAATATTCCTAACATTATTATTTCACGTAGTTAGAAGAAATAACGCTGGTTGGATCAGAAAGGTTATTGAGTGGCAACCTTCCACCGGCTATATACAGAGTCAGCCCACTACTGGGACTTGCCTAGTCAAAATAATTAAATGAATTGTGGCGATGTTTAAGGGAATCTATGCCTGTTGGTGGAAATAGTAGTGATGAACATAGTTACTATAAAAATATACTCACAATAAAGTGCTTTAAACGTGTTTAACGAAATTAATATGTTTAACTCCTTCGATGCGAATCATTAAGTTAAACCCTCAGCTTAAGAAAATCCACATAAGAATCATCCCTAAAAATCAGAGTTGCTCTCAGTGTAAATGCGTCGCCGAAAAGATATGGGCGAGATAAATAAATAAGCTATTTAACGTACGGCCGGGAAGAAAAACGATTGCGCGATAAAAGTTTACGAGGCGGGCGAAAGGGGTTGCAGTCCGCGGCCGGCCGCTGTGTCCATTGTTTTTTCTACAACCATAAACTATCATTGGCTATCAAAGACATTAATTTAAAAAAAAATACCATCGCCAGTACAATTTTATAATATTTCAGTATTACAAAGTGGCTGTATGGAGAGAGATGAATGTGGAAGAAACATTGTCAATCTGCAAGGATATTTGGAACTAACTGCTCGCTGCCTACTGCTTAAGGCACTTGGCATGTAGATATGTATCTATAGTCAATATGATTGCTTCATTTAACAGTTTTCTTTGCTCATTTGATATTTATTATCTATTTCACCATTTGTTATACCCTTAAAAGCAATAGGCAATTTGATTTGTTAATTGTTTACGTATTTATACTTTCTTATAATGTCCCAAATTATTAACTAGACAATTACCAATATAAAAAAGATATTGTTTATAATAACCCTTAACAGTAATTCTATATGTGTAAACAAAACGTGCAACAATGGAGACTAACCCTACCGCGCTGTAAGGGTACAAGTGATCCCTGCTCCTAATATATGCCATATTCACGCCCGAGGATTTACTTTAACCCGTACCTACTGTTTCGACACTCGCCGTTCCGACTGCTATTTATTTTTATGACCGCGACACTATCGCAACAGTGGCGGTTTATGGGATATTTTTTGTATACTTAAGTAATAACACACATGTAAATGATCGCTGAGAAAAATCAAAATGAAATACAGTTATTCAATTGCAATTATTTATACTGCAATTGAATAAAATCATGCAATTGGTGAGAAAGTATAACGAAAGGCCTATACAGTTTGATCAAGTAATACTGTTGTAACAAGAAAGCAGCTTCGGGTTTTAATTGACGATAACG
>DWME01008074.1:0-12033 GCA_018244795.1 Parelbella ahira ahira
TAGAATTCCTACTAGTTACTCGGAGCCTGCATCTATGCCCGGTGTATGGCAATAGGCTCACCATCTATTCCATGGAACGTAAACGTAACTGGTGAAACGTGGGAGTGTACCACAATCCACTACCTACCTCTTCCGGGATTACAGGCGCGATGTTACGTTCTTGTAATAAAACAACATACAACGATGATATTTACAACTTATTCTGACCTATTGAAGATATGTAAACTTATCTTTGGGCATATGCCGGTTTATAAATTAAAAAATTTAAAATTCCACACAGATATCTTCAATGGCAATATTATTACACAATCGTCTCCGTGGCGTGCTGTTAAAGTTGTTTGGTGTAAATAATTATGTTTTTTGGCGAAACATGTACAGATTTCGTAATAAATCAAAGGCATCGGAATCATGACACGTGATAACATCAACATCGGGTGTCTGCGGGCTCCGGATAGGCGCCGGATATGAAGGCCCGGCTTCTCGGGAGGTATGCCTGCTCATTTGGTATACAAATTACACAAATACAAAATTATCCCAACACAAACGGAGAAAAGGGAATGAAGTGATTAAATAGAGCTCAGCGCAAGACGGCTGGCAATCAATCATTTTTGTCGCTTAGGCCTTTGTTGATTATTTTGTTTCTTGTCCCGCTTACTCTCACGTGTCGCGGGTCTCCTTTCTCCCTCTGCCGTGAAGTGTCGTGCCAGACAAGGGAGCAATTACATTCGTGATCTTGCATAAGCGACACTTGCTTATCGCGCGCTGCCGCATTTGACTTTGAGTGTAGTTTGTTCGCATTTTTCCCCTAAATTTGCAATTCGAAACACTCTCATAAGTGAAAAAGGTGTTGTTTTATACCGTCAGTAACATTCCTACTTTTTGTTGAAACGAATACACGATTACTCTCACTAATTAGAGAATTGCTGGTGTTGCTGTTTCACAAAATTTTCAAAAAATCAAACACAAATTACGTATTGAAATAGCATTGTCATGAAATGGAACACGAATTACAACCTATAATATGTATCTGTCATTGTCAGATTATTAAATTTCATGGTAAAATTGGCACTTCAAGACGAGATATCAATTTTTAATTAACCATTCCGTGAATATTAGATTGGGCTTAAACATCAATACACATTGACACACATGCACGCGGAGATGTAAAAGTTTGTATGTGTGAGTGAGGAGGCGGGTGGCCCATTTTCACCCTGTGAAATAATAGGATACGAAAACATCCGAAGCAGAATATAATCCTACTAGAAGGTTGAACAGGAATACGAAAGCGCGAGGGACGCGAGCGCCCACGTGCTCGCTGCAAGGGTTGATGCTCATTTCGTCTTGCGTAACGGTGCCAATTGATGACGGATTACAATTATTTTTAGTAGATTAATGTTTCATCTAAAATTTAGGGTGATCTTCTATGCTAAAATAATTGAAGATAAAACAGACGTGTCCATATTATGCTTTTAAAAGAAAACACAAAGCTTTAAAATATTGAAAGTAACGCGAGTTACATTGATTTAGCATATAAAAAAAAATTGTTTTATTGGTTAACGCAACAATTGTCCATAATTGTTCTTCAAGTATATTAATTTGATGTAATAGGTACTATGTTTATTATTTAAACTGAAACAAAAACGACAATGTATATGTACGTAACAACATTGTAGTCTAATTAACCGGCGCGTAGATCGAGAGCAACATTTTCCGGCGACAACCCTATTATTTCGGAAACCGGTATGAAAATGATGTGTTGATAATAATTAAAGGTTTCGTACTGTGTCGCTGCGACTCGGATGTTATAACGGGGGGATAATGTAAGGCATTATAACATTACTCGCCGGGGTATAAAGCTCTACGTTCTGATTGAATTCTGCGACTGAAATTAAGTAAGGATTTGCCTGTTTATGTTAAGGGTTGGGGATGTGATGGATCAGTCAATTTGCGACTCTTCTGTGTTCACGCTTTTGTTCTTGTGTTTGTAAATTATGAGGTTGCTCGCATGTGATTGTCGCGTTTCGGATTTAGTGGTCACATGAACTGAGCGAATATCAGATGTTTAAATAATTATTAAATGTCCTTATACTGTCAAATTTTTCAATGTATTGTATCTTACATGCCTTTGGTTTTTACGAGTATCATTCATATTTCCCATTGGTTATACACGTTTTAATTATTAGTCCTAGATAGGTCTATTCGCTGTCCACTCCCCCGCATTTGCATGTGCAGATGGGGAATTATCTAATTACGATACAAAAAAAACCGTCCGCGCTAACACACAGCGATTACGACGTAGACTTTTTTCTACACCGTATAACGTTATTAACCATTTATCGGATTATAAAAAGTAATTTGCACATCCTCAACAATCAGCGAATAGAAAGTATATTGTTTTTATTCACTCTACATACATTAAACGGACGATAAACAGGTAGGTACGCGGGTTGGCAATCATAGCAATTTCTTCGCTACACACAGCCGAGTTCACAATTTTAATGTCTAAAACATGAAGTAGCAATTGCTGGCAATCAAACAAATTACCGATGTGTCTTATAAGGAAATCGCAACAATCAATGCGGTGCCAGCAATAATTAAACGCCGAAGTGGTGCGGAACGTTGGAAAAAAGTTTACGTTTGTATGAATGATGGTGAAGAGGATTCACATGTGATTTCCTCACTACATTGTATGATTTACACATACTACAGCGGTGTACCGTTAACGCTAACAGCATAGTGATACGGAGCTGCTTAAGCGTACATAATGGCTGCAGTGCGGTGCTGATAACGTTTTTAGTTCTGTTGCTGATTGGATTGACGCTGATAAGTGATTTCAATTTTGTTGCTCATATTGTGCCGTTATATAAATGCGGTTAGAATCAGTGAGAAGTAAACCATATTAGCATGATTCTTTTTCTTCACATAATTTAGTCTTGCTGATAAGTGATTTTAGTTTGGTATGTTAGAATCAGTGAAAAGTAAAACAATAATATTATTCTTTTTTATGCCTAATTTATTTATTTTTGTTTGTAAGTGATATTAGGTTCGTTCATATTGTACCGTTATATTAGAATCAGTGGGAGGTAAACCATATCGGAATGGATTCTTTATCTATACCTATCTAATTTACTTAATTTTGTTAGTAAATAGTATTGAGTTTGCTCAAATTGTACCGTTATTTAAATGTAATATATTGGTATCGACTATCGGTGAGAAGTAAACCATATTAGCAAGATTATTTTTTATATCTAATTTACCTACTTTGTCACACTTTATCACATATGCTAATAATTATGTAAATATAATATAATCCAATCTGATAAATTCCATAATAAATTATATTCCAGTCCGGAACGATTCCTTATCTAAGCCATGGTCATTTAATTCCAATCTCCAACCGTCAACCAGTAAATACCCATACTCTACCATACATTGCTCCTCTTGAGGCCTGGACAATCGCCTTTTCCATCAAATTATAAATAACTACGCCCGGCCTTTAGGGCCTCAATATAATTTTACTAGCCTTCACAAAATAAAAGCTTTACTAAACTTTCGCAGAAGTACTATCTGTGGTTCTACATTTGTGTCAAATCTTACCTAAGAAGAATATAACGGAACATCACGCCTATAATCCTCTAGGGGGTATGCAGAGGAGTGTACTTACTACTCTCCCATGTTTACCTTTTTCTGTTTACGTGCCACAATGTAATAGATGGTGAGCCTATTGCCGTACACCGGACACAGATCTAGAATCCGAGCCACTGCTAGAAATTTCTACTAGAAAATCTAAGTTAGAAAAAAGACCAATATAACACGTTAAAATTAAGAGCCCTTATGAGTGATTTTTACTATGAAAAGAGTCAGACGGCAGTCATATGTGGGAGCAGCTGATCAAACCTATCTGCAACATACCTCGATCAGAACTCCAGCAATAAGACTATTATAAAATTGAAGATGGTATACTTGGAAAATATTACTGGAGTCTACACCAATTTATGTTACTTGGAATCGATTAGAGAATATCTCCTTACAGTAATATCTAAATTTGTAACAATATCGAAAAAAAATATACCAGAATACTCAACAAATACCAACACACCAAACTTAGTCGAAACGTATTTTTGATAAGCGAAAACGTTCCTCGTAAAAGTTATAATTAATGTGTTGATAAATCTATTATCGCACCGTCTCCCCAGATATTGAGTTATAAAACAAGTTGTTAAGATAAATTGGAAAAAAAATATTACAGTGTTGCCTGATTTTTTTATCACCTTCCCGCCATAATCGTGTTATGATTATTTGAACGTTCCAAATGCGCGATAAAATTTAAAATCCTATTTGCTGACAGGTAATCTCGTGAAATTGCATCGATGTAAATTTAACCGCCCGTATCGGGTTATTGTAACCACGAAATTACATCGTAAAAGTCGTGGTCAGGTCCAATAATGAATAATATACATGTAACACATTACACCAAAACGAACATGATTGTATGAAGAGATCGCTGAGTGTAGTAAAAGCACGTCAGGTTTGTAAAGATATGTGACACTCCATGCTCTGTGCTTATACTGTAAGGGAAATGGCGTAACAAACAACGTCATTAAATATAACGTCATCGGGTTAAGTTATATGGAGACATTTTTAGTACCTAGTTTTAGTAGGTGCTACATTTTTAATATCTTTATATAAATGTGCAAACATCGAAGAGACTAATATAATAAGTTTACCAAGTTCTATTCTTAGCCATATCAAATACATAAGACATATTTACATTTAACTAAAGGGCGTGTCCACACGACGTTTCGTATTTATTTACGGACTTATATTACGAGCTATTATTCTTATACTCGTATGTAACACAAAAGGTGAACAAAGTAATATATCAGTAGAAAACACACCACATTAGTCATATGCTGCAAGCTTGACTTTTTATAAAAGTAAGCGTTCATTAGCCGTCATTTACACCCACACGATAATATTCATAACAATGTGTAAGTATAATTGACTTGTAATTTAGCGTATACTTCGCGCAATTAACACTAACACACATGATTAATTATATAAATAATCTCTAAGGGTCCACTTTATGGTTGAATTTATGCTTCCGACTGCTGGGGCTATAATAATTAACGTACGACCTTTCATCGGGCCAGCGGTAATTATACTAAGTTTACAACTACGTACATTCCGAACACAATACGATGCGTCTCGTGTGGCATTCGTGTTATATTCACACTTCGGACACACTAACATTTCTCAATAACCGCGACGCGCTCGTGACGCTCAAATGCTCGATTCGTCAATGAGTTTAGTTTTGTTTTATTTTTTATTTTGTTTAATAAATCACTACCATTCTGTACACTAATAATTTATGTTGTAGTTATGACTTAGTTCCCGCGAAGTGCCAGACTAGGCGATGATGATTCAATGGGGCATAAGACATAATTGGTGAAATGTGTGAGTGTACTACATTTATCTACCCCTTCGGGGATTACAGGCGTGATGTTGCTTTTTTTTCATACTCTAACCATTTTCTCGTATACCTTCAACAATGTCTTCGTATATTTTGTAGAATTACATTTTTAAGAGTTACCTAAGGTTACTCCATCCATCAACAAAACGAAAAACTTTCAATTTAACTGCCCGTGAAGCATACGACAGGTGTGACCAGTTATTCAGTGCCAGAGCGAACATTACACTAGCAGTGCTCTCCGCGGAGTATCCACGCGCGCCGCGCACTCCAACGCGAGTTTTAATAGAGTTGGAACACTGAAACCTGATTCAAAACTCAGTAGGCAGCTGTAAATAAACTAAATATAACATAAACGTGCAAATTTTCATAGTGTTATTTAATGCCATTTTGCTATTTTTTTACATTTAGCGTGACAAACAGGCCGAGAGCTACCTGATGATAAATGGTCACCGTCATCTAAGGACATTTGCAACACCCGAGCAGTGGCCCATACTATGTAAATTAAGCAGTGACAGCCTTAGAACTGGACGTTAAGCGTTGACGGTTTTGAAATTAAAATCTGGTGAGCACCTTTTTCTAAGAAAAATGTACTTTTAAATACTAAATATAACTTGCTATAAAGATAAACAATAAGATCGTGAAGACATCTGAACCTTAGAATTAGACTGCCTCGTTGGTCGAGCGGTTGCAAGCGCGACTGCCGATCGGGAGGTCCTGGGTTCAAATCCCGGTTGCGGGCACCATTGGATTTTTCTAATTTAGAATTTCTAGTAGTGACTCGGAGTCGGGATCTGTGCCTGGTGTATGGCAATAGGCCCACCATCTATTCCATAGGACTTAAACGTAGCTAATGAAACTGCCTACCTGTTCGGAGATTACAGGCGTGGTGTTACGTTTAGAAATTTCTTGAATTGACTAGAAAATAAAAGAAACAATGAGCACTTTCGCTACCTTTCAAAATCCAACGAGTGATTCCTCAATAACATACCTCTGCCCGACCTAAATACAACGATAGACATATTTGATTCCATCGACGAAGTTTCTAGAATATTGCGAATATTGAAACGGACCTATGATATTTAGAATCAATGTCTTCATTCCGAGAAACAAATATTTGCGAAGGCCTTTGACCGTTGAACCGGAAATATGTTTGATAAGTTTCCAATAATAAACCAGATGTTATTTAGATATTCCGTTCAAATCATTGCATTCAAATTCTACAAAACACTACTAAGCTTACATGGAACATTTGATTAGTGGTTCACTTCCACTAACGGACCAATGTGCAAACTTTGCTATTTTTGTTTTTATTTTGCCACATTTACTTTTATTTTGTTCCATGTTATTACACTTTTTTTTTACTTTGCTACACTAGTTTAGCTTTAGCTACATTTGTAGTTTCTTTGGTACGTTTTAATATATTTATACTTTGCAAACCAAAATTCCTAGCTTTAAAAATAATAAATTGACATATACGATTTAAAAAATCTGTTTTTAACAAGCCCGTATATAAAGAAGAGTAATATCACGCCTATAATCCCCGAAGGGGTAGGCAGAGGGGTGTACTATACCCCCACATTTCACCAGTTATGTTTAAGTCCCACGGAATAGGTGGTGAACCTATTGCCATACACCGGGCAGAATTCCAGACTCCGAGTCACTACTAGAAATTCTAAATGAGAAAAATCCAATAGTACCCGACCCGGAATTTGAACCCAGGACCTCCCGATGGGCAGTCGCGCTTGCAACCGTTCCACCAACGAGGCAGTCATAAGAAGATAGCAATAAAGAAAGCGTTTGGTATATCAAAGCTCATAATACGAGTACATTGCGGTAATGATATTAATATTAACACAATTAAATATATAGCCGGCAGACGCAAAGCCTCTTAAGAAGTATCAGCATAAAATTATGTATATTTATTCAATAAAGTCTCGAAAAATATTCGCTTTGCGTGAGAAAAAACTGATGTGACTTCGCCCTTTCTTCTCATTTTCCTTCTCATATTTTTGTTTTCAACTTCACTGAATATCTTTATTACATTTTCTTGTCTCTCAACACTTGAGTTATTTCGCGCGCTTTTAGCCCGGAATCGTTCGAATGCAAAGGATTACGTGTGTGAGCTTCTCGTTCTAAAAACACATATGAAACCAATACGATATTGTGTTAGACAAAACATGTTTTGTACACGCGTCGATTGGTAAAATGATGCGACTTTTGAAGTATGTGTGAATTATTCAATTATGTTCACATATTATTACATTATAATTTTTATAGAATTTTGGGTTAGGTCTATAAGTAAATATATTTGGCAATTAGTGTTTCCTGCCTGTGCTGTAAGGGACCTGGCGTAATGGTATAAAAATAACAATAGTGGAATTTTGAATGTATATTTAATTAACCTCTATCGAAATAACTAACTCTCTCTGTGTATGTGTCTGAGTTCTAGTCATGACAAAGCTCTAACGAAGTTATAGCCAGTGATAGCAAGTCGAAGATAATGATAAAAATGTTAGACCATCCCGAACGTCATGCACATTTATTACCAAATTATCCTGAACCAGTATTCCTATTATCCATTATCACACACTGATATGGTTGTTTGGTCCAGACTCCAGCCGCACCAGCTCTCATGACTTATTTATTACATTAACCTATATCTTCATATCAATTTAACCTGAAGATTTATTTCTCCGTCAGAATGGAAAGGATTACGGCCACTGTCTGCCACGCTCACCAACTGCGAGTTGACAGAACTATAAGTATAATGAACTGTAACTTCGAATTATATTTTCTTCGCCAATTATCCTGTTTATTCAAAATCACAACATTTAACCTTTGATACACTAAAACGTTCAACATTAAACAATAATATCGCAATAAGCAAGTGAAAAGGATATTACATATACCTGAATAATTCGTGCTATTGAACAAACTCGCTTACACGTTTAATAAAACGCACACACAAATGTACGTACGTATAAATGTATCCATCAAATTTCAATAGGTAACGCAGAACGGATTTGAATTGACCCGAAATCAATTTACAAATTGATTGCTCCATATAATAGCTGTGTTTGCGTTCGGTAACTGTCACAAACATTGAAAAGCCACTAATTAAAGAACCTCGGTGGTTTTAGACCGTAGCGAATAACATAGCAAACAGTTTACTGCGAAACAAACGTATTTTGATTTGGATATTTCACAAACTAGCAATTAGTTAAAACAGCGTGGCTGTAAGAAGAGAGCGATGTATGGGCATGTTTCGATGGTTCGGATATGGAGAAGGAATGGCAAATGCAAGATTATGACGCAGATGTACAATGCGACTGTTGATAGATGCGGATTCTGAGGGAGACCAAGGCTCATCTGTCTCTAGCAACTAGGTCTGATACAGACTCATTGGGTGGTCACAAGTGTTTGAAAACAGTGCGGGAACAAGAGAGAGTGAGATGAATATAGTAGAAGCACGTCAAGTCTGTAAGGGTAGAAAATATTTGGCACTTGGTGCTTTCCGCCTACCCCATAAAAGACTTAGCGCGACGATTTTTAATTAATTATATAATGAACAAAGACTACATATTACAAAAATAATTTTAAATTTACCGAAACACGTCTGTGTTTGAACTCTTAAATGATTTAAGAGAAAATAAATTATTTTCTCAAAAATACTTTGTGATGTCTATTATGCATGTCTGTAATATTAGTGTACCCTTGCCTATTTAGTCTGTGGTCAAACAGTAGCACCAAGATTAGAGGTAAATTGATAAAAACCTCAAAAGCGTTCGAAACTTAAAATTCAATTATTACATTCGAATTTCGTTAACTTTAAAAATTTTGATCGCAAAAATGGTTAACAAATATTGCATCAAATTAATGTAATTTAAGTTCTTTAAATTCTAAATTTTACTTTAATTTAATACCGATATGTACCTATATCAATACAACTTTATCATAGAACTCTACAGAAAAAAAACATTAATTAAAAACGAACCACTTCGTGGAGACTGTACGAGTAACTCGACGTACAAATTAATATTCGCGCTTTAGGAATTTTGCAAAATCATAAACGCAAACATTTATACCAAACCCACCAATTAAATTACTGCGTTCGTACACTAGAACAAAACGTACACGTGCGTGATACACCGACATGCAAGCACTGCATTAATATAGCCGGTGAAACCTGTTATATCGCGTAAATTGCAATATACGATGCTACGGATGAAACTACCGAGTTGAATATTATACAAATACTGTTTAGTATTATTTTATAGTTACACTAGTGCGTAACACTATTATTATCAAGCTGTCTAATTATAATGCTGGTCATATGCCTCCCAGTCGATCAGAACATTTAGCCGTGCGTACAGGTTGCGCCATTCTGCGATCTATCAGCGCCGGGCTGTGGGTAATTGACACGGCTAACAATAATTAATTAATCTTAATTAATTGAAATTAATAAATAATCATCACATAAAAATATTTTCTTTATTATTGTTAAAAAACCACTCTGATCAAGTGATGCTAAATATTTTTTACAGGCACGAGTTAGCTAAACAATATAATGAACACAAAGTAATCAGATAGATCCGTTACTTTTATAACACTTAGTTAAATATACCAGTCACTTATATTGAAATTTTTGTCTAATTGTTTATCTCCAAGTATCATTTATAATCTATATTTACTTACGATTGTCGAGACAATTGCTTCAAATCTGAATATAATTAATAACAAAAATCATTGGAATTAACTAATATTTGAATATAAAGGCGAATTTCGATGCAGAACAAGAGGTGGCGGGCCGCGCAAGTCGGAAAGGCGACCCTTATCAAACGCCGTCCGATTAGACGAGATGAGCCGGACAAATGGAATGTCTAATTATCTGTGCCTAACTAATCGCGCGCTTGGCACACGTGTACAGGGTGTGCGGGGTTGTACTAACATACCAGGATCACGATGTATACAGGGGAGGTAATGCTTTATCGTCGCAAATCTCAGATATTCCTTTTCAGTGAACCAAAATACTGGCCGGTTTTTAATATTGAATGTCGAATTATCAGGATGAGTTTTTAGATTTTCGAATAGTTGTAAAATATTTGTGTTACAATTTATATTAGTAGGAATTATTTCATTTTGTTACTTTATTGTTTAATATCGAATGTTTATAAGTTTGTTCTGTGCGGGTTCTGTATTGTTTTGTATTAAATATCTATTCCAAATTTTTCTCATTATTTTCTCATGAACTCATTCATACTCTTATGAACATTTATTTACTTATTTATTTTATTCTTAATTGTTGTTAACAAAGGGCGGACTTAATGCCAATTGGCATTTTCTACCAGTCAACCCTGCATATATACACGTCATATATTCTCATGAACACACTCTATATACATACATATTATGTATACACACTTTACGTGGTTAACAAACTTTAACGTTTTTTTCATTACTATGTTTCATCGTAGCTTTGACGAATAACATCATCATCTACACACCAGCCTCTGCCCTTTCACTACTTGACATAGGCCTTTCTCAAGATGTGCCACAACACTCAAGCCCTTGAGAAACATTAAAAATAATAACCCTTTATTTTTCTAAATTTGTATTCGACATTTTTTTAAACCGGGCATAGAAATTAACACTGGTATCCCTGGCTTCTAACCGCCAGCTTATCCCATCTGGGCGGCTCCGCCCCGCGGGGATTTCATAATTACACATTACATGAATTTTTCACGTCCAAATTCGCTACATTTTTACCTCAAAATTTATATTTACGATTTTGTTTCGCTCCCTTTATTACTATGTCATATTTAGGACATTCTAAATTTGAAGAACTTTAATAGATTTAAAATATTTGTTAATATTTAACTGTGTATATTGACTATGTAACATATCTATGAAAAAGAAGTATATCAGACTCATAATAGTCGAGATATTTGATAGTCGGTGCTCCGTGCCAACCCTTTAAGGGACCAAGCGTGCCGATATAATAATAATAATAATAACATATGTATAAAAGTAATATAAAATATATGATAAATGCAAATCAATAATTTGTGTTTTTTTATAAGCTGCGGCTTAAGCAACAATCATTAATATCACGAAGCAGGCATATCTAAAAAAGATTTATAGACATCAATAGACTGAAAAAAAAATATCGAACGAAGGGTAAATATAAAAATATTTCACTTATTTACTAAACAAAAGAACTTTAACTCTGTTAAGATAATAGACATGGCTTTTATGTTTCAAACGAATGAAAATATACTTTCTTTGTTAATATTTTATTACACTTTTAAAACACTTATTTTTGAGTGTACAAAACTATTTATTACTAATTCTAAATTATGAATGACCTTATTATATGCAAAGTTAGAATTCAAAATGAAAATAAAATAAAATTGTCTGTGTTTCATTTTAAAATAACTGTATTCTCTTAAGTCACTAAGACCGTTCATAGTCCATTTAGGTATTCATATATTACAAGTACCAATACAATTAGTTTAATATGTATTTTTGTTTGTTTTATACAGGATAATGCTCGGAATGCT
>DWME01008075.1:0-12033 GCA_018244795.1 Parelbella ahira ahira
CAGATATTCAAGCGTAGCAACCATATGTTAAACTAAGTGACATAACCGGCCTGTAGAATACTGCTTCATTCATAAATGTATTAATCATACCTAAGTTGCGTAAATAAACGTTTGGATACAATACACAATACACGTACAAAGAAAAAAAGTAATAAAAACAAATCCGAAAGGAACTAACTAACCTTTTGTCTGTCATTTTTGTTTGTCTGTCATGTTTATTAATTTTTTTCATACACATTTTATTCTGCGACATTATTAATGCTATTGATGATGATAATATACCTGATACACATAAACTTCCTCTTTCATCTCGATCACTTTTTCCCGCAGAAAAGCGCAAGAGATTCGACAGAGGCGTGCTGCTATCAAGATACAGAGAAATGTGCGCGGCTGGCTCGCGAGGTACAAGTACCAGAAGCTCAGGAGACTGGCCATCGGGCTCCAGGCACGCGCCAGGGGCTACATGGCCCGGCGACTTTATAAGGATAAGAGGAGAGTCAAAGCGGTGAGTACGGAGCCAATTCAGGTTTTTCGTTTTTTCTTTCACCAAGTGTAAATACAAGAATTAATAAACCAGCATATTTCTGCACAGTGTTGATGCAAACACCTGTCAACTATGCTATAATTATTATGTGGGATTGCGGCCAAACGCGAGTCTATTTACACTAAAAAAAAAAAAAAAAAATACGTTGCATATATCAACTAATATAATGTCAAAGCCTACTATTATTATTATTAACTGACGTTCTCGTTCCAGGCCATCACCATCCAACGCTACGTCCGCGGATTCCTCGCGCGGCAGAAGGCGAAGAGGTTGCGGCACCAGATCGTCATATGCCAGGCGGCTGTGAGTATATACAACTCTTACATTTTATGTATGTAGGTATATGTTATTTCTCATATTATATTTTTTTAGGATATCTCGTCTCGTAATATAATCGACTCGTAATATAACAACCATGTACATAGGTATGTAAATACTCACGAAATGTTTAATAGTAAAATCTTAATAATGTTCAACTATTGCAATGCTCCTCAACTTGTATGCTCAAGGGGGCGTTTACGGGCAAAATCCGCTGTCTATAATAATATTGTAATGCATTAAGCGCGTTTATTTAGGAAGATCTATGTCCAACAGTGGACTCAGACAAGCTGTTGATGAAGATGACTCTTATTGAAAAATGTCTACCTGTTCCAGATCCGTCGCTACCACGCTCGCCGCCTGTACAAGCGCCTCCGCATCGAAGCCCGCAGCCTCGACCACGTCAAGAAGCTCAACAAGGGGCTGGAGAACAAGATCATAAGTCTGCAGCAGCGTCTGAACGAGGCCACGGAGAAGAACCGCACCATCGAGCCGCTGATGGCACAGATCGTGCAGCTCAAGTAATATCTCTGTGTAGTGGTGCTGGACAGATACGATTAATTGGGCTTTCTTTTGTTTATTTTGCGTACTAACAATGATATCAGGTTCTAATTCTACCTGTACTCATACTAACGTTCCAATAGTCTCATTTTGTGCAGTTCTGTTCATTGTGTGATATGAAAGAATGTTTTATTAACGTCTTACACCAATTACATAACTTTCCTAACAGCCCCATTTTTACAGTCCTATTCAAAGTTGATTGCAAGTATCGATGGGCGACAGTGGCCAGTCATGACTGCTGCCTATTCGGTTGCCACTCTCTTTATAAGTTATGTTTTTTGTTTTTTTCGAATAGAAGTAATATGTATGGCAGTTAATTCACAATTATCTTTTTCGTGCTCAGGGCCAAATTGGAAACATTCAAGGTTGTGGAAATGGAAGCGAAGACACTGAAATTGGAAATCGTGGACAAGGACGAGCTGCTCGTCGCACTGCAAGCGGAGTTGATGAGGGAACGAGACAACAACAAGAAACTGCAAGAAGAGAAGACGAGGATAGAGGCTGTGTATAAGGAGGAGAGAGAGCAGTGGGAGGCTGAGAGTGAGAAGTTGGCGAACGAACTGAAGAGTGACAAGGAGCGTTATGAGATGGCTTTGGAAGGTAAGAATTTCATTATATAGGGTGTAGTGTGTGTAATTTTGATTTTCTAGTCGTATAAAATTATTATTATTATATCGTCACGCCAGGTCTTTTACGGGGAAGACAGGGAGCGCCCAGTGTCATATATTTCTAACTGACTACCTACCTACTTGTTGTTAAAAATGTTATTTGAATCACAACTTGTCATTTTCGAATAGCAATAGTTTACACAAGCGCTCGGTGGCGCCACTGTCGTTGATACGAAATTTAAAATAATAATTAAAGAACACGTCAAAGGTATTTTCTTTTAGATATTATAGCCTTTTTCTGATTGTCATGAGTCACCATGTTTTTAAGACATAATGATATAATATGTATTTAGATGCATATTTATAGTGTATATTTCGCTAATCACCTTAGTACTCAGATAATCTGCTGATTGTATTTTTACAAAACAATGCTTGATAACGCGGACGGGCGATCGCGATAATATTGTGCTATCAAAATAATATCGCGTGTTTGCTACTTTGTGTAATAGAAATAGGCTGTTTTTACTTTCTTTCTATACACTCCGAGGAGTACATCGGTTTCTCATCATGTCCAATAACGGGGAAGGTGGAGGAAGAGGGTTAAGCGGGGACGAGGATAGGGAGAAAAGGGGTGAATGCGACCTAACACGTGACGACTCTAATTTCACACACACATGTGCTAAATACAATGAAGCCAGAACTCGAGCCTCAGCCGGTATTAAAGTTATCGACCAGATAGCAGAGATAATATTTTTGATAACACACCGCATTAGCCTGGTTCATAATTAGTTTGCGTTTCTTAACACGCTTATGGTACGCCTTATGTAGACTTTCTAGTGCAGGGTTAAAAGTGAATAGTGCGATTTTGAGCCCCATGTGTATGGACGTTGTGGGTATTTTAAAATTATCCTGAATTCGGTTAGTATTGAAATGTTGTCACTCAATAGCGATTTATATACGGTTTCTTGTATTTCGCTTACCTAAAAATCATTTAACAAATTGGTAAGTTCTCGGTGATGTCCACCTACCCCTCAAGGGACCTTACGTGACGATAGTTGAATTATAAATACTTCATCGATTAAACATATAAAAGTTCCATCGAAATCGGCCCAACCGACACCGTGTTTAGTTTAAACAAACATATCGATCATATGTCGGGATGGTAAGCTGTCAGGAACTTCCAAATTCAAAAAGAAACCGTTACTTCGAAATTAAAAGTAAAGTATCAACGCAGTGCGAGCTTACGAAGAGTTCTGTATACAGTCTAATCTACTTGAAGGGTGTTACTAGACGCACCAAATTTTGGTACTGATATCAACTCCATGTACAAAAAATCCATGTGATAGAACTAAAAGTGTTATATCATGCGTTTCATGAGATGTTGTGAGTGGATGATTCCCTATTAGTTTAGTCTCGAATCATAGACGTAGGAATCATAAAGTGCAATGCTATCGAATGATCAGTGATGAAGTGATAAAAATGGGCGTGCCCCAAGAAGTGACAGTGAATGGTACAGCTCTCACGCCAACGGATCTCACGGCTTGGTCCCAAGAGTTTGAAAACCGGGCGCGGTTTTGGAAAGGTTCGTCCGACGTTCCTAGTCAAGGTCTCTTATATCATAGTTACATCGCTTTCGCACACACTCACAGGCACACACTATCAGCCCGTTATAAATATAAATACATAAGTAATAATAACAAGTAAATGTCTTTGGATTTTTTGTCCCAAGTACATACATTTTGTTACATGCCGGAGTGCAAAACCGGTTAAGGCTGGTTTAATTTGAAGAATGACAGTTACGTATACTTCGGGTCTCATAATTCCATGACAGAGTAGGTACTAAGTGATTCTTAATGTGATAAGAAGTTAAGTGTAATTAAAAGTACACTTATATGTCTTCGTAAAAAAATTCTGTATTTAATTTAAAGACAATACATTAAAGACAATTATTACAATGTATAAACAAAAGTACATTTGTCGGCAGAACGCGACAAGCAGCATGAGGCCGAGAAGAAAGTTCTCTGTCTGGAGCTGGAGGCGGAGAGACAGAGCCGGCAGAAGTTGCTCTCGGCGCAGTACGACTTGCAGGAACGTGTGGACTCGCTACAAAGGTAATATTTCAATAGGTTCATTCATTTCATTGTCATGCTGCCTGATTAGTAGGAATGGATATTCTGGATAATATGAAATCCAGATTTTTAGAAAAGAAAAGTGCATTACAGTAGTAAAATTAAAAAACTATATAAACAGATTATACCTGGCAACCTGCACTTGACCATAGAAATAAAATATGACCTTAACATTTCTCTCATTCTGAGAAAATCACAAATCCAACAGTGGAACTATAAAAGAATTGTTGATGTACGCGTAGAAGTGCAGAAGAAGGAATGATGAAGGATTTTGAATATTCCTTTTTTTTGTAGGGCACCAGCCCCGAAGGAACACAGACGGTCGCTATCTGACGCCAGCAACAACTCGCAACAGGAGACGACTCTTGAAGATGTAAGTAATTATATTTATTATAAAACGCCATCACGCCTGTAATCCCCGAAGGGGTAGATAGAAGAGTATATTACATACCCACGTTTCACCAGTTACGTTCAAATCCCACAATGGAATAGGTGGTGAGCCTATTGGCCATACACTGGGCACAGATCCAGACTCCGACTCAGTACTAAAAATTCTAAACTAGAAAAGTCCAATAGTATCCGACCCGGGATTTGAACTCAGGACCTCCCTATCGGCAGCCCCGCTTGCAACCACTCGAGCAACGAGGCAGACCATTACATTTATTATGATATGAGAATTAGGGAATTAAAGATGTTTCAGACTATTTAAACCCGCTGAACAGATATATATTCAGGAAGACACGAGACACCACATCCGTTGAGTATATTATAAACAATTATAGTTCATTACATATTATTATTAGTCCGTCTCCACGCCGGGTCCGTTACGGGATATGCAGAGAGGACCATATATCTCTATCCTATTAGTCTTCTTTCATTTGCCACTCACAAGATTTTTTAATTATAATATTTGACAGGACTATGGATACGGATCAGTGCGATCGGTGGAGACCTCTCGGCCAGCGCTGGAAGCGGTCAACTGGTCTGCTGGATCCAATAACGGACCAATGCCGGTGAGTTACTCAGACGTAGTTATGATCAGGTCCAAGATGATGAACTCCGGCAAATACTCTTGAGAAAAATTACAAAGTGTTATGGAAGAGTTCGTTCAAGAATTATCATTTTTCGTATTTTTCTTTAGCAAGTCACTTTACGTTAAGTGCTTATTGCAAGCCATATGGGATTTTAAATAAGACTGTATGTATAAGTTTGCTATATAGGTCATAGATGTGTAGTCCGTTTTAAGGACCAAGTTGAAAGACCTTGTGATAGGAAGTATTGCTGCTTTGCGGTCGAGTCAGGTGCAGTGGTTCTGCTACGGCATACGACCTTGGGTGAGGACCTCTATCATGTCTAGTTACATTGTTGATTCACTACATTCAATATATTAATTTTGAATAATTATATTTGTTTTTTTCTGCGAAAAAGCACTGGTGCTACTTGGACTATGAGACGTAAAAACCGCCAGGATGCATCTGTTATAATTGTATGTAAATGGCAACTAAATTTTTCTAAGAATTTCTAAAGGGTGCCTTTCACTGTCCTTAAGTTATCAAAATTTCAGATTGTCATTTCATATAAATTGATAAAAATAAATTACTGTTTCACAGATAGCAGATGCTGGCCTGGTGCTTAGGATGCAAAACAGAATATCCGTACTACAGAGTGAGCTGTCCAGGACCTCGAAACGAGCAGCTGACCTTGAAGAGAGACTATTGAGTGAGCATTGCCGTTGAAGTTAACGCAAGCAACGTTTGTCTTGCTCTTAGGTCTCTGACAGGCTTAAAAATATACCGTCGTATCACAGATCGCCTCTCCGCACCGCCCACGAACCCCAACATCGATCGGTTCAAAGTGGAAGAGCTGGAGATCGAGAACAAGAAGCTACGCGAGCACCTGGACAGGCTGCGGGCGGCTGGCGACAGCCTGCTGGTCTCCAAGGAAGTTATCAGTAAGAGAACGATTTTTCTGTACTGTTATTTTCCGAGCAAAAGAAAAATCATTGGATATTACTTTTTACACTTTTTATACGTTTTTAAAAATATCTAAATACCCAATAGTATGTATATATAGTAATTTACATATAAAGTTTATGATCTGACCACCCTAGCAAAGGCTCTGTTTTATATGGAACTAGGCGACAGTGAGTAATAGTTATTTCTTCAGATATAACTATTACAAATATGATTACAATTTCTAAGTACATAAGCTGAATGTTTCAATACAAGTGTTATAATATGTAACCGTTATTACAGAGCAACTGAGCGTTATGCAAAACGAGCTGGACAGAAGACGAGATGAATGTATCCAGCTGAAGAGTGTCCTGTCCAATCAGGTATGTATATTTCAATTATATATGTTTTGTATACATAAGTATATGTATCATGGGATAGTTAAAAATATGAATATGCTAATCTAGTGATCTTATCAAAAGTGGACAACTGTGATTCTAATTATGTGTTAAGGTTTTAATTGAGTTCAAGATCTAATCACATTGGGGTCTAAATCAGTATGATATGATAAATGAGTATGTTGCTCACTTGAATTAATATTTATCTATCACAACTTTTGATAACGCCAAAGTGTTCACGAGTGACGAGATTCAAACAATTTTAATGTGTGACGTATATGTATGTTTGTATGTGTGTGCGGACTGTGTATGTATGTATGTATGATTCTACCATCATTACTAGGCTCGCTAGAGACTTTGCTTTGCTGTTATCTGTCAATTATTGTATTGTACGAAAATAAAAGTTTGTCTTATTGTGTAGATCTATTAATACTGCCTGTTTTATGTTCTGGACCTTTGATTGAATAGGTCATAGGGTCAATAGATCGTGGCTAAATAAAACGGCACCAATATTTTTCATTGAAGTAGTTTACAACTCTTCTTTTTATCATAAATTGTTGTGACGTTTAACACTAACGTTTTTTGTATTTGAATTTTTGCATGAATATCTTGTTTTGACATTTTCAGAAGTATTTTTATAAATTTTAGAAAATCATTCTCCACGTACGGACACTCAGATAATTCTATATGGAACTGGAGACCGCATTCTCCGGTTGATAATATCTCTGTTATCTGACGTCTCGACGTAGCTATCTCCCTTGATGAATATTTGACCGCACTATGTAATATTTACACGTATTTTTCACAGTTTATCACTTATGTTACTGGCAAACATTTGCTCTTGTTTTATTGTATTCATTTATGTGAATATTTATAAAGGAAGTTTACGAAACGATCTTGTGATTGTGGTGTTTAAAAATATAATTTTAAAACAATTTTCTTGATAACAATTTCAAATTAATTCATTGTCAGTAATGTAAATTTAAAACTGATAAAACGTTTATTGTGGTAGTAATTAAAAAAAAATAGTACCTTTTCAGTTTTTTTTTTTATAAAATTCTCATCTTGCATTTTAAAGAGCCTTGTGTTTCAGTGCAATTCATTAGCCTTTTAGTTCTTTTTATTCAAAAACTGGATTACAATAGTGTTAATTCGAATTCATAAGTGAGCTGTTGTAATAAAAATGAAGTATCTGTATGTGCCTTAGGTTTTATGAAAATGATACTAATTAACATGCTCCACTCAAGATAACAGCAAAACAAAGCAATTTAATGTATATCTATGAAAAATATCTATTCAATGTGACATTTAAAAACTTAGTTGTTTATGAAAGGGAACAAGAGCTTAGAAATATATAAATATCATGCTAGGGGCTGACAGAACGCAGAAGTTTCCTAAAGATTTCATTGAGAAAACATTGTTTATGGACTTGCCTCAGATTAAAAGTGTGTTGCATAGGAAAAATACTAAGGTATATATAATTAGGTGCTTTAAGAAAATTATAAATAATATATTTGAGGATGTGTCTGACATCAGGCTTTTAGAAAGTAATGCTTAAAAAGTATTATATTTTTGTACTCAAACAGGTTTGGGAGCTTTTACTAACATTTACTATACATATCATAATTATATACACATATTTAATAAATAAGTAGGTTTTGTGTGCCATTTTCATTATGTTCAATAATCTATCTTGTGTCGCATTCTTTGTAACGTTTAACTATTTTTGACTATATATTTACAAAGTACTGAGAGTATATTTTGAGTCTGTAATGTTTATGTATATTTTTTCTAATATAGCTAGTTATTGTTAGAACTGGCAACATTTAAATTTTTTATAAAAAGTAAATTCACAGAAAAAAAAATTTAATCATTATCCGCGTACCGTTGCCCGTCGTGCAGCGGACTGTTTATAAATTATTTTTTCATACTTTTTAATAACTTATTGCGAGATGCATGAACTTTTTTAAATTTCCATACTGTTGTCGGTTCTACATATTTGTGTATATGTATCTAATTATAACAGTGAGTATATTATAACCGTTATACTAAATGGTGAATTGATTTACGCAGAAACCATGGTTCCAAGCTCTGAAGAGTGTTGTAAGTAAAACATCGGTGTTCACGCGACTGCTTACACACATCGCCACGCTGGCGTTTTGTTTGTCGCCAACTGGCCTGGTCGCCAATGTCGTTACCTATATAGTTTACGTGTGGTATTTTTGCAGTTGTCATGACGGCATTAAGACATGAATACTTTAGGCTATAACCGAAGTTGATACGTCGACGCGTTATTAATACCGTTTTATAATTCTACACAATGCACAATGCTGTGAGATATTAGATTAAATTTCAAATTTCGAACACAATTCGTGCCAGAACGTGACAATTATTTTGCGCTTAACCAATTTTGAATTTGACTCGAAAATCGAATCAATTTAAAAAAATCAAATAGTCCACATTAATAATAGAATATTACACTTCCGGCCAGTTTGTGACGACGACAAATAAAAAGCAGCGCGCTTCCAATTTCAAAAATATAAGCCTCCTTTTTAAACGTAGAAAAATGTTTCCAAATTAAAAAACTAATAGTCTACATTATATACGAAATCATTCATAAGCTTATGCCTAATATTAATTCTCTTTGTTTAATATCATGTAGACATATAAGGAAACGTATTAGTCGTGTGCATGATTAATTAATTTTTTTTACTAACCATTTCAACGCTTTCTTTTGCTGACCATCGCACGGTATATATATTTTATTTTTTTAACTTTTGTTTTATAATCTATGCACATATAGTTTGTTAATGTGTTTAGCAACATGCAAAATGTGTTTTTAATATTATTTTTTTAAATTATAGACATGTTGGCACCTTTTAAAGTGTATTGTTATTTATTGTAATCGACCACTCGGAAGCTGCGATAGGTTGGTTAACAGGTGGGATAATAAACTCTAGATATTTGTTATGTTGAATATATATACCCAGGAGTGGTCTATATGTGACTGCCTAGTCGGTCTAGTGGTTGCAAATGCGACTGCTGATCGAAAGGGTCTCATTTCGATTCTTAGGTCGGGTACTATAATTATTTTTCTAACTCAGAATGAAACACAATCATTCCAGACTTCTTTTGACAGAAAACTAGGTAAAAGCAGTTTGAATCAACAATGTAAGTTAAAGTGGAAATCTGATCTGTTGAGTTTAGTTAGACATTTCATTATAATCTGGTGTCATCAGCATTTGGGTAACTGATTTCGTAACGATATAAATTATTCGATCACTCTCATCTGAACCTTATTTGAACAGACCGTGAACCTGAAGTCGCTCGCCACGTCCAACTACGGCTCGGACGTGGACATCATCAACGAGGACGGCGAACTGGCCACCGCGTACGAAGCACAGAAGGGTATCAATAGGTAATCATCCTCAATTCTTTTAACGTTCCACTGTTGTACACTGGTCGCCTTTCAGAATTAGGAGAATTAGATTCATTCACATGACCAGCGTGGTTTCACCACAATTTGTAAAATGTTGAACACAATCTGATCCCCTGATGTCCTTTCAAAACCTTCAATACGGTCTGATCTAACCTTTACACTTTTCGCCCCGTTCTGGCGTTTCCTTATTAAATCATATCTCATTCAGACAATTGCAAGAAGAACTGATATCGGAGAAGAAGTTCTACTCGGAGCACATCGCAAAAGCCAAAGCGGAGATAGAGCGACTCCGCGAGGAGAATGAGAAGTATCAGAAGTGAGTAATATTTATTATATTTATGGAATTGTTGTTCAGTTCAGTTTCGAGCTAATTGAAGTATTTAGGTACGTTAGCCTGTCTGCCCTGACTGCCTGCGAGCGCGACTGCCGATCGGGAGGTCTTCGGTTCAAATCCCGGGTCGGGTACTATCAGATTTTTCAAATTTTTTTCTAAGTCTGGATTCGTGCCCGGCGTATGGCAATAGGCTCACCGCCTATTCCATGGAACTCAAACGTTACTGGTGAAACGCGGGAGTGTACCACACTCCTCTGACTACCCCTTCAGGGATTACAGGCGTAGAGAGTTAGGTAGGACATGTTTAACAGATAGAACATCTGAACTTTGTACATATGAAAATTGAACAAGAGAGTCTGAATTAGCAATGACCGCTTATCATCAGGTGGTCTTATAGACCATTCCTGATTTTTTGTTTTTCGACATTGGACTGTTATAACAGCGATTTAATCTGGTCACAGATGACGTTACGGGTATTTTTCCGACGGAAATTTAATATGCAGTTATAAATTGGACAAACTTTGTTTTATATAATGTAGTCTATGCACTGGCCCATTACAAGTTATTCCTCTGAAGGAGGGCAGTGCGATCTAGCCCCCCCTACCTCCTCTCCCCCTAGAGTTAGTTTGGGTGAGTCAACATTGAATTTGTGGGCAATGTGTGTTTAATAATAAATCAGTGGCTTACATATGTATATGTTTGGGACATGTTACTATATTTATCTCTTGCAGCGGCCGAGGCGAAAAATCTAATATCGCGGGTACGGCTGTAGGAAGACTGTACAAAACATTCCAAAATACAGCAAGAAACATCTTTGATATAGTAAAAGTAGACACGAGTAAAGATCTCGTTTGGAAACTGACTCTATCCATTTTGATGGAGTTTTCTCTATAGTACACATTGACATTTATATCATAGTGTAGGTATATTTTTATTTTCTAGTTTCGCTCAAAGCAATCTCAATATGCTGTTCTTCTTTGTTTGTAATGTTAAATAAATATATCTAAGTGACTAATATTGATATTTTTATGTTGTCTAAACATTCCAAGATTGTAACTTCCATGGATGTGAGCTACGTAGTGTTGGTATACACGTTGTCCTAAGTGCGGGAACAAAACAGGAAGAATGCAAGTTGCGTTGCCGAGGGATTAAATATTTATTTACCAATGGAATAATATTTCACTTTTCCGTGGAGACTACAGCAGTCTGCGGGAGCGTCAAGGCAAAACAAGTTCTTTTTAGAACTGCTAGTGTCAATGTAACCGTGATCCATTCGCAAGTAACATAGCAATGTAACCAACAGCTCTTCTCAGATCTAACTTCGTCAATGAAACCACCGAGTTGTCCAAATCTTTTGAGATCTAATGAAGTCATTGTTATCGTTATTCTAAAAGGAACCGAAAGCTCTTTTTAGGGTTAAATTTCAAAATAATTACGGGTTTTTCGCAAAGCAAATAGTCATAGTAACCATCAGGCGTAAATTTACCAGAAGCTCTTTTCAGGGCTACTGTTTAGTGTATCTAACAACTCTTCCAGAGTAACCATAGTCAAGGTAACCGGTAATAGAATTTGAAAAATTGATATTCATAGTTGCATCGCAATTTAACTAATAGTTCTTTTCAGAGCTCGTCATTGTAATCGTTAGCCCTTTTCAGGGCTTAACCGTCAATGTGACCGTTAGCCCTTATCAGGGCTTAATCGTCAATGTGACCGTTAGCCCTTGTCAGGGCTTAATCGTCAATGTGATCGT
>DWME01008076.1:0-12032 GCA_018244795.1 Parelbella ahira ahira
TAGTAAGTAGGTATGATTGACCAAGAGAAAAGAGCCGGCGGAGAAAAACTCTTGGCATTCTTTTAAATTAGTTTCTATCACAATAATAAAAATTATTATCTAATATACTTACAGATAACGTAAGAAAATATAACACGACATACAAAAAGCAGTAACAGAATGTATTTTAAGGAAATTAAAATGAAAAATAATATTTTAATGATAAGTAAACCAAAGAATTATTTTTTTTCATTTATTTTTATTTACACACAGTAAAAACAAGGGAATATGTACCAGAACACTTGTATAAGGGCACTACTTATTCCTCACTGAAATGTCTCCCATTAGGCCCGCTGGAAATTATCCAAATTGATCCAAAATTATGACATTTATCCAAAAATATCACTAATAAACACTATCCGTAGAACCAGCTAAAATTTTCGCAAAGTCGAAAAGATGTACAATTTGGAATTGGCAAATGAATTAAAACATTTTCCTTTTAAAAGCCTACTTAATAAGTAAACCCTTATTATAAGCTTTTCGGGGGATACATAAAAGCTCTTTCTTTATTTCAGCAAGAATAGGTACATATTTTATAGCCTATTTTAACATTGTCACATGTTAACAAGCTACTTGAGTTCATATATATGTATTTATACATAATATGTAAGATAGATGTGCTTTTGTGGTATTATAATTTAGATAAAAGTGTCATTAATGTCTTAATCTGTTTACTTTGTAATATCACTCGCTAAGTAGTGACAATAGAACACTTGCCTGAAGCCGTTGAAGGTAGTACATATAAAAAAGATTCAAACATGAAATTTCTTAGCTTACAGACACCGAAGATTTTAATCATCCGTTAATACAGGGGATGATCATCCCTTGTATTAGGGGTGGCGCTCATTCTATTAAAGTTTATCGCTATTTCTTATCAGTCTCATCAACGAATTCGTTTCGGGCTACACATGAAGATGTAGTACACTTTTTTTGATTGTGTCTTCATCTATTTATAGTCATATATTGTATGGCAGGCACATCTTCCTACATGAATATACATACATATACATAATTTGGGATCAAATTTTAATTCGTACATTGATAGTTAACTATGTATATAGTGTCGTAAGAAGCGGCTGAATCCCGGCGCTGCCAGACGACATATGTCCCGGACTGCGTACTGCACGGTTACATGTCCTTGCTGCTCATGGGCAGTAACATAGGCTGCGCGAGGCGAGGCAGCCCTCGGAGAAGGCCTATGTCTAGCAGTCTTAAACATGATGATGATAATGAATGTATTATTAAATAATTCCATTGCATACTCAACGTACACAGAGACCCAAAGCGTCGTTATCACAACGGTAGCATTTGTGAAACGGAATTATTAAATGGGCAACGGAATAAAACATGAGAAAATCGCATTACGGCGCAGGTAAGTAATAAACCGGGCGAAAACGCCCGGGCGAGTCCACTCCGAGTTAACCGGGTGCCATAAATAATATTTCTCATTACCAGTTTCACCCGGCTTTGCGATGGAAATCGCGCGGTAATCAGAAATTTTCGGACCAATTTTGTGATTATTATCAACATACATGCATGGTATGCACGGCTCTCTCGGCTGTTGCGTCAGCGTGTTCGCCAAATGTTTTACTCTGCTCCCGTACATCGCTCCTGGATTAACCGGTAACTTTTAACGAACGTTTATCTAAAAATACTCCCTACGTTGTTGTTTGGTTGTACAAGTTATGTATGGAATTTTATCAGTAAATTTTCATTGTGTGTGGAAGGAAACATTGTTCTACAATTAGTGTCCGACCGGAGCTCCGGTTTCTGTTTCGGTACTGCAAGTCTGGTTTCGGTGAAACACTAGTTACTTGATAGCTTGTTATTACGACTGTTGAACGCCTACTAATAAGTTATATAGGTTGTATAATATGATTATTTTTTGCTATACTGTTAAATCAGGCGTTAGTTTCGTCGTTAAAAATATCTGTCATTATGTCATAATTATTGTTATAACGCATTCGAGGTAAACAGAGACCACCGAATTTTAAATATCTCTATCCTTACAAACTTGATGTGGTTCTTCTACTTTCAACTCTCTCTTCATACTCGTATATGCACTCGGCTTCCAGACACGTCTGACTGCCCATTGGCCTGTCTCTGACATATTTGATTTATTTAGGACAGCCTTTTTCTCAATCACCACTTGTATCAATCAATATACGCGTACGTCATTCTACCTGTAAGCCATAGAACGTTCACAACTAATATTCAAATTATACCTAAATACTCACACTTATTACAAAATTTCATATTTTTATTGCTACGATGTCCCCACGTCAAGTTGTAACCGCCATAAATCATGTTCTGGATATTTAAAACAATAGCCAAATGGCGTCAGATTATGTCAGATTATATCAATATGCATAAATTCGCTCGCAACATTTTTTTTATCAAGGACTTATTACGACAGTCCTCATGTCAACAGCAGAGCACTTTTTATAAAATACTACATATTTCCACATAAAATTTAAACATTTTTTGAACGATTAATGTAAAAGGTGAATTAAACAGTTTCTTTCGTATTACCAGTCGTAGGTTTAAAGTGTGCAGAACATTAAACCCCATGTCTAACAGTTTAATAATGTCTGCAAACTTCAAATACTTGTCACGTGTTGAATGATTAAACTTTTGGCGTAAAGAATTGCTACGTAAACTAGTTTTGCCCTGTAATCAGAATCAATAGTAATTTATTAACTACTTTTAATAAAAATATCGTATTTATATAAATACACAAAGTTTGAATGAGTTAACATTTTTGTTTATAAATTGTTATGTGTCATATATAGGTAGGTGCACCTCAGCTTTTTCCCACAATAAAAACTTAAACTAATCACTGTTATCTTCAAAAGGGTACAACAATTTCTATTTACGAATTAATATATAAAATGATTTCAATACCAGCCGTTTATCTCAATACAGCTGTCCGTAAAAGCCTATTAAAGGGTATACATATATACATAAAGGGTATACATCCCAATCTGTGAATGTGATCCCAGAGCAAACAGGTTCTCAAAGTTTGAATAGTTGTTGCGCAAACCTACTCGCTGCCACAAGTCCCTTGCCAGGGACCACCTGACCACTTAGCTCAAATTCAACTAATATTGTCCTATATAAGAAAGACACTAATTATTTTAATCCGGCATAGAAAATAAAAACTGGTTGCTTTTGAATCGTAAACGTAGTGTTGTGAACACTGCAATTTCATGTATAGTACCTATATTATAAATTTTAATTAATTGCTATTACTGAATTAATATTAAGAGAGTTATTTCAAAAGGTACCGGTTAATATGTTTTAAATCAGTTATCGATGTTAGATTTTAAAATATCCAAAACACTTATTAAAATCACGACGGTATATCTAAAAACTTGTCTAAAAAATCATATGTAAAATACTGGTTAACATTTTAAATCAATTAACATTATATGTATATAATCCTTAAAATATTTTAAAAACATATCTATAATATATCTATGTCAGAAAAAAAAGTCATATCTAAAATATGAAAGGACTTTTCTAGAAACACACGTACAGCGCACTCTAGCGCGCGAAACGCGAAACAATTCGGCCGCGAAACTCCGCAAACCGCATTCCCGGCATCTGTTGGCGGTAGCCGGGAACCCGGACCTACAGCCTGCGCCTCCCCTTTCGACCCCACCCCTCTGAAACCTATCGATCGGCTCAGCTACTACACAACCACGCTCTAACGTGAGAACACTGCCAAATTCTCTTTACCCAGCTATATCATAGCAAAACCACAACCAGGCTTTAACGATACACTTTTCAAACTGAAACTTCACTGGATACAAAGGTGAGTGACCTCAGTGACCATCCGCAGTGCTACTCATTCATTCCTTCACCCATTCATGGTGACGTAGACAGAAACGCAATTCCATTACCGATTTGTGTTTTGTGCTATATTGATACTCTGTCTGTGTTATTCAGTTTAATATTGCTACTGCACGTGTAAATTTGTGTATTTCACGTAAGTATATAGTGTTCAGTTTGAACGTTTTCCAGAAAACTCTTTCGAGTGACTCATTTCATTGCACTTATCTGTATACCTACCTACGTATAGGTATAATAACTTGCATTGCGTCAGTCGTTAGCATTACAGAACTTTTGAGACTCTTTCTCTCGAATATTCTACAATGCGAAACGAAGGTGATGCTACTTTCGTTCAGTTGTTTAATAACTGTTAACATGTTTAGTGTTTATTAAATTAGAAACTTGCGTTATTTTAATTTCATACAATAAAATGTATATTTCATCAGTGAATGAAGAATAGTGGTTAAAAAAAATATCGAAAATGCTTAGAAGGTCTTTATAGGTGCAATCTCTATAATATTAATGTGAGGTTTCTCAATTCCAGGACGCTGTCGCCGGAGGCACACCGACGGAAAGTACACAGGTTTACGTGCAGCGTGATGATGTCTTCATTGACGACGATGGATCTGGCCTAGAGAGCGACGAGAGCTCAGGATCCGGTTGGGGCCCAGGACCAGGCCCCGACGACGAGGACGGTAGAGGATCAGGTGACGCCCCCAACGTGCCGGAGGATGACGAAGACTATGTACCCACTTCGACCCGCACAACCGCCTTCGGTTCCGAGCCATCGGTTTATCCGGATTACCCAGACGTTCCAAACACTCCGGACATCCCGGTGCCAGACACCGAACCTCCAATCCTACCGCCAGTAGTCCAGCAGTTCGATGTAGTCAGTCGTGAGTAGAGGCTGAAGCATGCCAGTTTTGTTGCAGTTTTACTTCCTTTCACCGAACATACAACCGTTTGATAATTAACAATCTATTTACCGTTACAAACTTAATCGACATAAAAAATATAATTCAAAAATAGAAGAAAATAATAACGAGAACAATTTAATTCGAACAGAGATTTGAAATCTAACGGTTGTACATTCGACACCATTCTGTTACAGTTTTTGTTTTATAAATTCAATTATTCTTATCATACACACGACACATCCGATTTGCCAAAAGGATTTCTCTACAACGAAACGCCACCGCGAGCACTATGACTGTGACATCATTAAACAATGGAATGGGCACCTAAACTATGTGCCATTCATATTTAAAACGGTGCCGTGGTTGGTTACTCGTTCCAACAGTAGAATATGCCGCGGCATCGAATAATTAAATTGCATTAAACATGTAATTGACGTCGCGTGATAATTAAAACAGTGGCTCTATGACACAGCCTTGAATTTTATTATCACTGTTCTTAGTTTAATTTGCCTACTTGTAATAGCTCGCAGTTTCCTTATTACCGGCGTGAGGATATGTATTCTCTTCAGTGCTAAATGTTCGATGTTTTTCTCTAATCCCTAATTTATTTATAAATGTATTAACAATACCTTTACTAACTTAAAGACGTTCAGCAGTGGATATTGGTGAGTATGAAACAGTTTGAGCTCTGCAAAACCCATATTTCATCATTGCATGTTTTCTATCATTGTTTATGTGTAATAATATCGTTTATGAAATTGTAATAATTTCTCCCATGATTGTATTTCTTTTCCTTCTTCATAAATCATTTTCGCATGTACTGTAAATTCGTTATAAAGCCGTTTAAAGAAGTACTCATATCTACTGTGTACCAGTGTTGTTAGATATTATAACGTCACACCGGGTCCTTTATGGTGTAGACAGAGAGCACCAAGTGCGACGTATCTCACCCTTTATTTAAAGACCTGACTTGCTTCTTCTACATTGATCACTCTTTTCATAGATTTAACGGGTACCAGTATTTTTTGTTTTCAATATCATTTTTTCATTAATTTACGGCTAAAGTGAAACTTACATACATTTAGTCTCATTGTTGTTTGTTTCAATCGATATTGTGACTTGAATCATGCTAATACCCCCTTCCAATCCGTACCAACCCGTAAAATAACAAACTGTGATAGATAAGTGTGACGTCAGATGTCTTCGTCATCAATGTCTATTTGTGTATGTCTATCGTGTGCCAGTTTCCTCAAATTTGCCTTTGTTAACTAATATTTTGTGCCGTCAGCATACAATATATTTAAAGTACTTATCTAATAAATCTTACCATGTAACTCCAACACATTTTTATGATAGTTTTAAAAACACTTTTAACAATATTTTAATACAATAACGAGAACATTTTAATATAGCAACTTCAATATAATGATTAATGTGATTTTAAAACCTAATTGCGATAGTAATAGAAATATTAAATAACGTTATAGCTCGGGTGCTGTCCAATAATAACCAAGGTAGCGAAACTGTGGGCGAGCCGCGCGGCGCGGGGGAGGAGCCACCCTCGCGCCCCGACCAGACCGACATCAGCATATCTGGAGAGGAGATCAATCCTGCCGTGGTGAGAAAGCATTGTCTATACAAACTTTACATTGCATTACATTACTCTTCCTAGGCATGCGTGCTCCATCTTAGGACGCATCTGCGCTTACCATCAGTCGAGCTATCATACATGGCTCTCCATCAATTTCATTATATGATGTAGTTACACCTACATCGCCCAGTGATGGGAAAAACGATAAATTTAGTGTCCTTTGGTGGAGACATAGAGCAATGAATATCTGTCTATCCTTATAGCTCTTACGTCGAACCTCTTCCACATTTATTTTCGTGATGTAATTATAATTTTGTTGGAAAACTAAACTTGCAGATGGCAAAAGGTACAAAACTTACTAAGGTGAATGTGTTTACGTTTCCAGGACCAAGACCAATCTGGTACAAATATAAAGACGGAAACTCGACCGGCCGACAACGTTGTATTCATCATGAACGCCAAACCCGAGGACCGTGCCACCAGCTTCTTCGCTCAGCCTGGAATTCTCGCGGGTGCGTATAACCTCATAACACAATACCGCCCTTGTGTTTTCTGGCCAGGGTAGGCTGAGGAGGGTAGTACTTCCGCTTATCACCATTTATGTTATACGTCAAAACTTGGAATAGGGCTAGTGCGAGTATAATACAGACTTCGAGGCACTATTGGGTCATCTGTATAAAAGAACTGTTTGGATGTCATTGAGAACCCATCAGTCAGCAGTGCTTACGATTATTTCCTGATGTGAATCTTTACTAGTCTTTCCGAGCTGGGTAATTTGGGAATAAGTATTGCTATCGTTCCCGGTCTGTTATTCCTACACATTCTTACACAACTTTAAGTAAATGCATATATTACTTGCTAAAATACCAGACCGACAATAAAGTACTGAATGTGGATGCCCGTCGCTTAGGTTTAGTTTTTAAATTAAACTATGAATTAAATGTCACCCGTAATTTTTTTTAACGTGTTGTTTTCTGGTACTCGCAGCTATATAGGTCACATAGCATAAGATTAAACGCTTCCGGAACCCGCCCAAAATTAGCAAAATTAACAAAATATGATAAGAATATAATGATAACAATGAAGCACAGGTCACACATAGCGATGTGAACTAGAGCCATATGGTGATCAGACAGCTGGTAAACACCATGTATAGGATGGTGATATGTTTGTTAATACTGTTTCAGCTGTCATCGGCGGCGCGGTAGTGGGGCTGCTGTGCGCCATCTTGGTGGTGATGTTCATTGTGTACCGCATGAGGAAGAAGGACGAGGGCTCGTACGCGCTGGACGAGCCCAAACGGAGCCCGGCCGCCGCCTCCTACGGGAAGGGGCACAACAACCGCGAGTTCTACGCGTGAGACGACGCAGAACAAACCACGCCACGTGCTCATGACGTCACTACTTCCACACTATCCAACATGGCCGACTATCAACCATAGACGACGGTTGCCGCCAACGCGCGGAATTTAAAACGAAAGTTTGACATATGGCAACATTTTTTTTATCAAAGCAATTCCGTTAACCGCTTTATATGCCAAGCAATTGAGTAAACGTCGTGGCGAAAATTTGTTCTGTGGCAGTCTTCATAACGAAAATAACGATTGTTTTTTTTTATATCAACATGTACCGATTGTACTTTTACACGTACAAACCACGTACTATCAAGTTGTTGAATTAATCGAGACGTATGGTGAATGCACTTCTATGAATAAGTCGTGTAAAACGCATTAATATTTAAACTTTGTAATATCACTGTTAAGACCAACTTTTTTAGATGTCACCATGATTAATGTGACTATCTTTTTACGTCTTAATTAATATACTATTAATGATACTAGCTCGATATTTGAGACCAATGTGGTTTGTGTTGTTGGTGTATCATTCATCTATAGTTGAATCTGAACGGGAGATCTTGTATAATGTTTTCTGTAAAAAAAAATTAAATGTGCCATCCGCTTCCTCTTCAACTGTATATTGCAAATCACGCATTAGTTTTATCTTCGCGTAGATTAATTTTAAAAAATCTCGAATTAGTCTATGGACACGTCCATATCCTTTGTATGTCTATGGTGTATAAAATGATATGAAATAGGAATTAACTATTTACTCATTCCGCTTGTTTCTTTGATGCCGGATCATAAGTAGACATTTATATAAAAATGAAAATGAAAAGTAAAATGTAATTATTTATCAAATAGAAAAGGTAGACACAAAGAGTAATGAATTAAAGTAGTGGAAATAACAATTTATTATGTAATCATCACAACATACATATGTGTCATCACAGGTATACAATATACCTACATATGAATTTATATCAAAAGCATAATGCATTGGTCCGGCATCAAGTTTTATATGCTGTGCTTTTATATAATTTGTATATCGATTTTTGTACGTTTCGTAAATATAATATTGTTCCTATGTAACTTTAATACAATCATGTAATCAGCACGCTCTCATTCTATTTACTTTTTATATTCGTTAGAATAACTATATCTTTGCTTATCTTTTATTAACTGACACAAAAGATTCTTCACTTATATTTTGTTAATTGACTAACAATAAATAATTATATTATGTTATATTCTTCATGGCTATGAATGGTAAAAGGGATTGAATGTCTTTTTTTTTTTCAACACATTTTTCGTGTTCTCGTCATAGTATTTTATAAGTTATAAATAATTATCTTTGTATAGGTTGTACAACGAAACATTTTTATTCGCATTCACGATTTTATTCCATACTCTATGACATTCGTGTCACTTTCTGTATATTTACATTTAACCTGATTTATATATTTTTTAATTTTTATACTTTTTTTGACTACCTCGTTGGTCGAGTGGTAACAAGCACGACTGCCGATCGAGAGGTCCTGGGTTCAAATCCCTGGTGGGGTGCTATTGGATTTTTCTAATTTAGAATTTCTTGTAGTGACTCGGAGTCTGTAATTTTGCCCGCTGTATGGCAATAGGTTCACACCTATTCTATAGGATTTAAACGTAACTGGTGAAACATGGGAGTGTACTACACTCCTCTGCCTACCCCTTTGGGGGTTACAGGCGCGATGTTGCGTTATTTTTTTTTAAGTCAGACATGCTCATTAATTTTTTTTAATGCAATGTTAATTTTCTTAATATATTTTCTCTTTCATATTTGCAATAAGTTAAAGTAATTTGTTTGGTTTCTTTTTCTCTCCCTTAATAATGTTTATTCAAATACCTTAGTGTTTATTGTAATAACGTTTAAAATTTAATGTGTTTCGTAAATTTTGAATAATTAAAATTTCGTAGGTACGCTAAGTCGTTATAATGTAACTGGCTATATACATATTCGTGTAAAAAACATATTAAATACACTGCACGTATTGGACGTTTGACTAGCAAAGTAGATTCGAATTAATTATATTGGTAAAAGTTGTCTAAATTTGAACTGCATTTATATTATTATTATATTACGCGACACTTGCAGGGTAGGCCGAGGGCACTGGTTGCCAAAATTCAGTAACATTTAAATATGTATCAATCTCTGATTTGGTTTAATAATTTCGAATTAGCTATTACATATGCTATCACCACCAGCAACATGCTAAATACTGCTCAGAAATTGGACGAGTGGTAAAACACCAGAAATACCACAGAGAGTTGTCGGTTAAATCCCTGTTGTTGACAATCAGTGCTTTTTGGCTCTCTCATAAAGGAGTTGGCGTTAAATCAAGCCATCAGATATATACACGATACACATTTGGACACCTCACGTTTTTTGTATTCAAATACACTGAAAGGTGAAATGTAGTTCAAGTTCTTACGACGACATGAAAATATCAAGAAACATTCCTCCACGTTCATAAATTGAAATAATCGTACGGAACACCTAACGCTCACCTAGTGTAAGGATCTGTAAATTGTAATTGTAAATTCTTAGTACTAAACTGCGTAATTTATACTGTAATAGTAATTATTCCCTAACCAAATACTTTTGATGTTTTCTTTTTAATGTTACAATTAACACTGTGTATAAAAAAAAAATGTTTTTGCGCTTTTTCAATAATGTCATAAATTCGACAATTTCTCTATGATTCTATAATATATTTTATACACTGCATTTATTAAAACCTATTAACCTGCAAATTGAAATATCAAGATACATAAAGTCGTGTAAAATGCATGGAAATATTACTACTGTTTTACACTAACATTAATAATTTATATAGTTAAATCCACTAAAAGTTATATATATTTTTTTAATTATCACTAGCAAATAACATTGAGTTTAACATTAAACGAAGATATAAATTTCTTGTTAAAGGAAGGGTGACAAAAGATTTTATGTGCGATGTCTGCACAGACCAAAGTTGCCATACTAAAAATTTGAAAAGGATTACATCAAATCCGACACGATCTGATATATAGGATACTCGTTCCATCATATCAAAGCAACAGGCATCTTCGAAATACAGTTGACAATCGCCCTTCCAATATCAAGTCAATGCTACATACCTATAACAGTAATTTTTTTTAAATTTCTATACGTATCAGCCATGACAATTGCATTCACTCAAGTACAGCTGAAGTGTAAAAATCATACTTTTTTATATATCTCTTTAACTGGGATTGGAATTTTGTGTGATTATTATTTGACAGCTAATAATATATTTTTATACAAGTAGCCAATCCTGCGCTTATAAAATTTGATAAATTTTGAATTTTTGATGGTTTACATACATGTGTAGCGCTGTTATTTACACAGGGAGTGTAACATCCAAAAATTGTGAGATTTTATTTTAGACTACATCACTACCTTCTTATGTGATAACCTAATGTAAAGAGTTTTCGCAAAAACTTAAATATTGGTTTCACAAACTGAGTCATGAATTTATTGATAACATGCATAACATCATTCTATAATGTTCGCAAAGTGTTCACAATCAAGTATATAATTTTTCAGCAGAAACTTTCAATTTTTTACTTAAGATTGAAATAAACACACATCTAATACTTTGTGATAACCTGTTTTTTAAATAATAAAACAACCCATTTTATATATGCATTAGTGTGTATTATACACACATTGATAAAAAATATGTGGTTGTATTAATAATAAAGATTCTATAAATTAATTTGCAGGCATTAAATACTGATTCAATTCGGAAGGTAGTGATGTAACAAGGAATATGTCCGTCACTCGCAGAAGTATATGTTCATTGTTTTCATGTGACTAGCTTATGATAAGGCGGTTAGAGTTAAATTAGGCGTAACATATTGATGTCCACCTTGTAAATAAGCTCCTTTACACTTAGGTAAATATACAAGTCATATGAAATAATCTTGTTTTATTTTATCTGTGATATTCCTTCCTTCTCAATCCTGTCTCGCCCCCTAACTTCCTAATCAAAGGTTGACAACGGAGAAGATAAATAAGATGATGCCTTATTTTTTTTTCTTAGAACAACTGTATATGTTATCATAAACAGCACGAGGCATGTTGGTTATATCTAGTAATATTAAAAAAACGTGACATCGCGCCTGTTATCCCTGAAGAGGTAGATAGAGAAGTGTAGTACAGTACAGTGTACAGTAATATATGAGTGTAAAAAGCTAATCAATAAGTCATTTGATAGAGAAATAAAACAATTATCAATTTAAAATTGAT